>JASDQU010435401.1:34201-57894 GCA_032191745.1 Picea mariana
AGTTATGGAGGAAGTCTTGACTTTTGAAAATTCATGTGTGCACATCTTGATCATACCAAGAGAATATTTCATGGGGTGAACCGAGCACTTGGATGAGGTGGATGATCACAAAACTTGTCGTAGATTTCATCACAAAATTTTGGTGAAGTCCTTCAGGACAATTATTGGGTGCCTTGGATGAAAAAATCACATGTAGACATGAATATACTTAGAGGGCCATCCATGGTTGGGTCACACAGAGATGGCAGGAGCGCAAGACAAGAAAAATGAAGGATCGACTTGTTATCTTGGAGAAAATTGTTGAGCAGATGACGAATGCAATGTACCAGCGTGGTGAGAAGGTTGAATGGATGGAGTCTGAGATGGGAAAGATGGTGCATGGGTTTAATGAAGTCATGCAGGAGTGTCAATTGACTAAAAATGTTATCATAGCCACCTTGATCGATGACGTTCGGGCCAAACCTAAGGAAACAGAGGATGCGCTAACCTTAGTCACAAAGAAGTTGAAGGACCAAGAAGACACCATCACATTGTTTAAATTATCTTTGGCCAATGGATAGAGATAAACCATCATCCCAATGAGGATCAAGATAAAGGAACCAAATCCATATGATGGTACCCACAACACTAAGTTGCTTGACAATTTCTATGGGACAAAGAGAAGTACTTATAGAAGTTTAGCGAGAATTTAGATGAAGCTAAGGTGAACATTGTTTCAATGTTATTGAAAAGGAATTCTAAGCTCTAGTGGATAAACCAAGTGGAAGAATTGGAAACTACGAGAACCACAGAGAAAATAAAAAACTAGGTAGAGATGAAGGCAAACTTGAAGGCATAGTTTGGTCTAGGAAACTAAGAATGGATCACAAGAAATAAGTTACTGTCTCTTAGGCATGCTAGTAAGATCCAAGCCTACATCAAGGATTTCACAGGGATCATGTTGGAGATCAAGAATATGTTATACGAAGAAAAAAATTTCCACATCATGAAGGGTCTATAACCATCGGCGCAAAGTGAGTTTTGATGCCAGAATGTGCAAACCCTTGCGAAAACCATCACCACAACAGACAAACTGCCAAACTTTAGGGGTGAATCCAAGATAGGTATTGGGAGCACTAAGGATTCCCAAGGTGAGAAGAAGAAATGGATGGGGAAGAAGAAGGAAAAGGAAAGTAAAAGACATCCAAAGGCAGTGAGGATAATTCCAAGAAAACAAATGCATTGAAAGAGAAGAAGCCAATTTCATATTGGGATTGTGTCAGGGAGCACTATGTGAAGAATTATCCCTTGAAACATAAGTTGAATGCCTTGGAGAAAGTAGAAAACCCATTTTTTGGGGTCTTGCAGGTGTTGAATGATGTCATAGAGGGGGGATCCAAGAAGATCCAAGATAAATATGAGGCAATACTTTGATATATGCAAACCAAACTCAATGGGAAGTTAGTGATGGTGTTATAGAAATTTTTTCCTCACTCCATGCATTATTATTTTATGGCCTTAACTTTCCCTCAACAGACTCAATTTTCCCTAGTTTGGCTCATCCAAAGTAAAAAAATTCAAAATTTTGCACATATATGCGGGCTACAATTAGAAAAATCGCATATACGTTGGTTGCTCCATTACAACCTATGTACAATGGGTTTTGTGCTAAAAAATTAAAAAAATATGCCGGGTTTCCATGCCAAGTCACGAGATCCATGATCCTTGACCTTCCATATACTATAAATGCTCTGACTCAACCCTTGAAGTGAATTTGGAGGTTATAAATTGATCCATATGCATGCCTTGAAGACATTCATCATTGAGAGAAAAGACACTCTGAAGAAATTTCACTTCATATTGAGTCTGCATCCCTTTGTACTTGAAAGTATGAACTTATTTTTTTTTAGCCCCCAAGGTCTTCCTATCTTGAGAAGGAGAAACTCAATTACTCCTACTACTTGTGAGCTTTCCTTTGTAGAGGATTGAAGTGGTGAAGGCCCGGGTGGAGGGACTTAGTTTCTCAATTATGATATGTGCCAATACAAAAGTTTGTCACTTATGTACTTCTGTTGATTACATTAATAGAAATACTCTTTTCTTGTTCAATTATATGTTGCAAATATTTGTATTACTTTCCATGGGAATATTTGTTATACATGTTAACGAATTATCCTAGTTTATATGCTAACGTTTCATATAATTTCCATATGCTTATGTATCTTGGATGTTGAGGACAAGTTGCAGGTATCAAGCATTGGATCGTGAGCTTAACCGTGGTATTCTTCGGACATCCGGATGAGGTAGGATTCTAGCCTTCCTTTTTGTTAGCATTTCCATCTGTCTAGCATACTTGAGAACATAGTTGATTTCTGGGTGTCGTTCCATCTGTTGTGGTTTAGCCTAATCCATAGCAAGATTTTCCTCGTAACATAATTGGCGAATCCAGTGGGGAATTCTCCCTTTTGGGGTCATTTGGTGATTTTTCTCCTTTATTGCTCTCTATTTTCTTGAGTTTCTATGTCACTTGTTACTTGACATCCTTTGATTTCCTTTGTATCTAATTTTATTGGCCTAACCCTTGCTGAGTCATTGTCTTTCTTGGCATATGTGGGTTTTCCCTTTATAGTCATGTACATATGGGTGTTGTGTTTATTTAGGGTGTGTACATACACTTATGTTCCCCTTAACCGTAGCGTACACTATTTTCTAAGTCTTTTTCGCTAGGTTAAGTGTTTGTTGGGTAAGTTTTGTTGGTTGTTGAGACTTCTTGGATCTTTTTCCTATCTATTAAGTGCCTACAGAGTGATAGAAAGTTGCATCATTGTTGAAACTTTTGGGCGAACCCATTTCTTTTCAATTTTCTCATTTGTTGTCCTTGTATTATAGTTTGGGTAGTCTCTTCTTGGTGTCCTTCTTGCCTTGTCTCATTATGCTCGTAGTAGAGTCTTCATGAGAAGTTGTTTATTCACTCCTTTCATTTTCATTTCATTATATTGAAAATACAACAACAACAAAAAAAAACTTTTTTTCATTTTATTTAGAGCATTTGCACTTTTGTCTGCACTACATTAGTTTTGGCATGTTAGGAAATATTACACTTCATTGAAATTGAAAGAGATTGCATCCTGTGCACAACATTTAGAAGCATACCATTTCTTTGAAAAACAAGACCCGTACTTAGCAGTGTTTTTACATTTGTTTCTTTTTTATATGTTGAGTCATAACACCATTAGTTTCACGACCGTGCCTATTGAGTAAGAATAAGCCACTAAAATCAATAACGTTGAATAATTAAAATTGATTAGAAACGGTCTTATTTTTTAGGGTATAGAAACAAGTTTAAGATCTAGGGCCTTGGAATACGATTTTGTGAGTGAACTCATCCAAGGCTATAAAACTCAACGTATGTGTCTGACCAAGGAGTGGTGAAACCCATGGTATAATTGGTGTCCCGGGAGGCTCTGCTCACACCGGAGTTAAGAACGAGGTTGTGCAGAGTTGGTTGTAGATATAGACCTCTAATACATTCCTAGCGTCAAAGATATTGTTGGGGTTCTATTTGTATCTTGGGGTTTCACTAGTTCCTTTACCTCCGTGAGAGGCAGTGCTTTCGAGACTTCGGGCTTTGCTACCCTACCCATACAGTGGAAAAAAACTGTGAATACTCTCTTGAGCATTGGTTATACCATGGTGATCATAGTTTCCTGACCTAGGCACCCACACAGGTTGCTTGCAAGGATTATTTTGAAGGTACCCTGAGTCAGATAGGGATCGGAAAACACACAAACTTTATGGAGTAATTTCTCTCATGAGGAATCTAACCGAATGCGTTGTGAATCCCACGATCATCCTTATAATTGATTATGTTACCTCCACTCTATTTTTTGGGAGTCTCATCCCCTCTTGGGAGAGGAATACCTTCTTTAGTTTGGGAGGTCCCTTCAACCATCATATCATTTTTTTGTGCATTGGCCTTTAGTTTTATTTAGGAGTGTGCTCTTTGTATATTAGGTGGCCTTAGGATTTTTTTTTATGTTGTGAGTTATGAGTCATCATGGAGCCATACCAACCTCTATGTCGGTCTTCTCATATTGTGAATCAAGTACCATAGTTTGATATGATACTGAGGTTGCCTCGTAGAAGGTGTAGAGTTAATAAATGTGGTACATACATCTCCACCACTCAGGCTCATAGTCATCCTACCATGAGCACTGATTCATATATGAATTTGTCAAGACTCCCTTTGATTCCAACCTCCATTATGGTTAGTGGAGTTCCCTCGACTCCCTCATCATTGATTTTTTTGAATCCGTAGACTCCCTCACTTAATTCTACCTATCCCATGGTCTCTACTCAGTCCATGGGGAAAAATCCTTTTGTATTCTCGAGAGGTATGCCTAATCATAGTACTCTACCAATGCCTTGGGCCTCTAATCATTTCTCTTTTAGTATGCTAGATATGACTTCGCACTTGTCATCCTCTATTCTAAATTCTAATGTAAATCCTAGTTTTGGGTCTGGGGGAACATTGCCTCCTTATATTCCTTTCTCGTTTGGTGGGGTTCATATCCCTCAACTAGCTCCCAAAGTAGGAGGTTGGAATCCTCCTTCCTCTAGACCCAATACTAGTTATAATTTTCAAGGGTGGAGTGGACAAATGGGTGGTCCTTCTACTTCTTATATCTTGTCCATCCATCCTTCTTCCACAATGCATGTTCCTACAAACACTTTTCTTATGGAAAACCTTCCTCTAACCTCTGGTGTTCCATCAGGGGGAGTCAATTTTATAGTATGGGAAACCCCTCATGTGGAGTTCCTTCATCTAGGGGAAATATATATCCTAACATGATTAATCCATATCATGTCACTTTCTCCTCGCAAGCGGTCCCCTCGGTGATGATTCACTTACAACCTTTTATGAATCAGTTGGGAGGAGGATAATATCCTACCGAACAGGGCGATGGTGTATACCAGAACCATTCTTGGCCCACGATCTCTCAAAACCAGTCTTTCCCAAGAGCATGGTCTGAAACACCGCAGCTTAGGCTCCCTTTTCTACCCACGTTGAATTTTCCAGACTTGTCAAAATTGATGAACAACCCAGTAAATCATGATCCTTCATGGGCCCCCATTCCTTCCAAGCTTCCCTCTGGCATTCCAAAGTTTGAGGGTAAGACTGGTGAAGACCCAAGTGATCATGTGACTACCTTTCACCTATGGTGCTCGTCTAACTCCCTTAATGACGATCATGTTCATTTGAGATTGTTTCATTGCACCCTTACAGGGGTTTCTATGAATTGGTACATCGATTTAGTTGGGGGAACTTACCGAACTTTCAATGAGTTGGTCTTAGTTTTTCTCAACCACTTTCAATTTCCAGTTTGTTATGATGTCGACATAGAAATTTTATTGACTTTTCGTCAAGATAAGGCCACCCACATCTTAGATCATATTCAAGAGTGGCATAGAAGGAAGCGATTGATTAAAGCTTACATTCCTCCAAAGTTTCTGCTGGAATGGTTCCTCAAGTCCCTATTTCCTTACATTTCGAATGATTTTTCTACATCCAGAGTGCGTCTAAGGAAGAGGCCATATTTAAAGCCCAACAATTGGATCTTATATAGGCTCAATATGGGACCCTCTACGAAATTATTCCTGATGCATTGCGGTAAAATTATGATGCTAGACAAAATCCTAGGCCTCATGTTGATGGGATCATAGGCTCCGTGAAGGCCAACTTTGTATACCAGGTGATGAACCAGATGAAAGATTTACCTCTTAACTAGTCTTTAGCAGGACAAGCTACATGTAACATACCCATCCTCCCAAAGGCGGGGGTATGCTACCTTCAAGCCCACCCTGGGACTTCATACTCTTATCGGTACCTTCTTTCATTAATAAGGACACATAAGATAAAATATTTAACGACATGCACAACAATATCCAACAAGCATGCATAAAGGAAAAGAATTTAATTAAACAATAATTAAAATACACAGCGGAATACATTCATACACAGATAATGATATCACAACAGAGAGTACTTATCTTTATAAAAAGGTGACACCAACTGGCTGCAGACCAAGGACGTTCCACCCAACTATAGACACCACTGCTCCAAATCTCAACAGTAGTGTCACCCCCGAGCTAGGGCTATGAATCCACAAGGGCGGTTCCAAAGTGTACTTGGGTTCCCAAAATAGTCATCTCTCAAGCTATCACAGGTTTCCCAACACTCACAACAATCCAAGTACCTAGCTCTCTTCCACCCAGCCTATACCACCCAAGAGAATGGACCTCCACCCTTCTCTACCACGCAGTCCCTCAGACAGTCCTTTTCTTTTTTCCAGGGCCTCCAACACAGCTGGTCCAAAATCTCAATGCTGGAACTCTCAGGACTCACAGTTGTGAGAAAAACAGGGCACAGGCCACCGCATCTAAGACATGCAAGCCTCAAGTCACGGCTGGATCACACTAATGACCCCTACAACCCACCATACCATGGCTAATTCTTCAACAGTTCAATTCCCCTTTCCCAATCCAAGACGCAGATGAGGATGGATCAATGAATGGGTAAGTGGGTGCATGAAAGTGCATGAGGGAAATGAATGGACATACAGGAAATCAATGAACAATCCATTAGTCGAACCCCCCCATCAGACCATAGGTTGGCTTAAGTAACTTCATGGGGAATCAATAACCTCCTGGCCTTCCCCAAGAAGCTCACGTAACCGATCCCCTCCCTTAGGAAAAAAGGGTAATTAGCATAGGAATAAACATTTAGACCCTCAATCCCCCTCTCTTGTGGAATCATAGCCCTCTATAACTCTAGTCCTTGTCCCTCTAGCAACCATCCATGTATTTATTATTAATAATGATAAAAACATTACATGTCTTGGGCACACTGGCCTTTTAATAATTGTCTGGGCACCCTGGCCTCTCAACATTGTAACAATACATTATTTAAAATGGGGGTTATAAACCCGGGGTGTTATATCCCCTTCCCCTTATCTTGGCACTGTCCTTAGTGCATATACAAAATAGAGATCAAAATCTCAAATTTATTCAAAAAATTGTGGGTACTCTTCCTGCATGGCATCTTCATGCTCCCAGGTAGCATCTTCAGGACCGTAGTAGGTCCACTGAACTTCTACCAACTCTATAACTCGATTCTGGAGCATTTTGACCTTTTTGTCCAATACCTGCACTGACTGAACCTGAAAGTCTCCCTCCATCTCTACCTGAATTAGATGCCAATCAATAACATGGTTAGGGTCATGTACATATTTCTCTAGTAAAGATACATGAAATACATTATGCACATTCATGGTAGCAGGTAATGCAAGCATGTATGCAACTGGCCCTATTCTTTCCAATATTTCAAATGGACCATGGAATATGGCTGCCAGCTTTGTACAACTACCCTCAAAGATATTTTCTTGGGCTTCACTTTCAAAAGTACATGCTCCCCTACTTTAAATTCTTTGGTTGTCTTGTTCTTTTCTGCATAAAATTTATGTCTATCCTGAGTTGCCTTTAAATTCTTCTTGATCTTGACCACCTGGTCTTCCATGTCCTTGAGCAACTCCAGCCCAAGTACCACTCTATCTACTAGGTTGCCCCATCTTACTGGATTATCTCATTTCCTACCGTACAAAGCTTCAAATGGGCTCATTCTCAATGAAGCTTGATACCCATTATTATATGCAAACTCAACCAAGTGTAAGTAATATTCACACTTAGATGGCTTATCCATCACATACATTCTTATCATGTCTTCAATTATTTGATTTCCCCTCTCTGTTTTCCCATCTGTTTGGGGATGATACGTGGTGCCAATTAGATTTGTGCCAAATCCTTTAAACAATCCGCTCCATAAATTGGAGATAAACTTCGTATCTCTGTCCAAGATGATTGTCCTAGGTATCCCATGTAACCTAGCAATTTACTTCATGAAACTTTATGCAATATTAGTCATCGTATGCGTTGTCTTCACAGGCACAAAATGAGTAGCCTTTGTTAATTTGTCAACAACCACCATGATTGAGTCATGTTTCTTATTTGTTCTGGGTAATCCTGTGATGAAATCCATGGTGATCACTTCCCATTTCTTCTCTAGGATTGGCAATGGCTGCAGCAAACCCGCTGGGTGCCTATGCTTAGCCTTCACCTTCTGACATTCCATACATTGAGCGATGTAATCAACAACGTCCTTCTTCATTCCTGGCCAAAAGAACTGGCTTCTTACTACTGTAATCATTTTCTGGTAACCGAGATGTCCAACATAAGGAACATCATGCATTTCCTTCAGTACCAAATTCCTCAGTTCTCCAGAACTAAGAACATAGATTATGTTTTTATGCATGACTAATATGTCTTCCTTTATATCATACTCCTTTACTTTCTATTGTACATCTCCTTGCTGTAAGTTTTCCTTTACCTGTAGGTAATGTTGGTTTTATAACAAGACCATCTAAAATTCTACTCTTCAAGTCTAACTGATGCATACTGATAGCAGTAGCATGCATGATATGCACTCTTCTACTAAGTGCATCGACAAATTTATTCTTCTTTCCCTTGATATGCTTGATATCGAAGTCATATTCACTTAAAAATTCCAACCATCTTGTTTGCCTATCATTCAATGTTGGTTTTTCAAAAAGCTACTTCAGGCCAATGTGGTCTGTCCTTAATTCGAATTTCTTCCCCATGAGATAATGCCTCCACATCCTCAAGGTGATAAAAATGGAAACAAGTTCTAAGTCATGTGTGGCATAGTTCCTCTCATGTTCCTTAAGCTTTCTGGACTCATATCCAATGACATGTCCATTTTGTGTGAGGAATCCCCCAAGTCCTTCCTTACATGCATCTATACATACCACAAAACTTTCATTTGGGTTAGCAATATTTAACACAGGTGAACTAGTAAGTAATTCCTTCAACAAATTAAAATTCTTTTCACACTTGAGTGTCCATTCAAATTTAGTTCCCTTCTTTTGCAAAGAAGTGATGGGATGAGAAATATTAGATAACCCTACTATGAACCTTCTGTAGTAGCCAACTAATCCCATAAAAGATCTTATGTCTGACACATTTATGGGTGTTGGCCATACTCTAATGGCTTTGATCTTCTCTAGATCTATTGCTATGCCCTGCTCTAAAATAATGTGTCCCAAGTAATGGATCTACTTTTGATAAAAAGAACACTTACTCAAATTGGCATACAACTGATGTTCTCTCAGTACTTGCAACACCAGTCTTAACTGATGTTCATTCTCTTCTTCAGACTTAGAGTAGATAAGTATGTCATCCAGGAATACTATGAAAAACTTATCCAAATAATTCCTGAATATGCCATTCATTAAGCACATGAAGACAGTTGGTGCATTGGTCAGCCCAAATGGCACCACTGCAAATTCATAATGCCCATACTTGGTCCTAAAGGTTGTCTTATGAATGTCTTCTTCCTTGATTCTTACCTGACGGTATCCTGCCCTCAGGTCAATATTTGAAAATATATTTGCTCCTCTTAGCTGATCAAAGAGGTCATCAATTTGGGGTAGAGGATACTTTTTCTTTATAGTGTACTTGTTCAACTATCGGAATTCAATACACAGCCTCAAGGTTCCAACCTTCTTTTTGACAAAAAGTATTGGTGCTCCCCAAGATGAAACACTTGGACATATGTACCCTTTCTTCAACAATTCCTCCAACTGCATTTGTAATTCTTTTAACTTTGGTGTGCTCATTTTGTAAGGTGTTTTTGACACCGAGGCAGCTCCTGGCACTAAATCAATTGAGAAATATATCTCCCTTCTTGGTGGAAATCCTGGTATTTCTTGGAATACATCTTCAAATTCTTGTAGTACCGAGAAATATTTGAGGCTTGTCTCTTTTTTATTATTTGTCTCTTCCACATGAGCTGCATACAATTGACATCCTTTCCTAAAACATCTTTTTATCTATAAGGTTGAAATCTCCCTTATAGAGATGGGTCTTGGAACTCCTTTCACAGTGCTTTGTTTTCCATTTCCATCAAGACATGTAAATGTCTTGTTATGACAATCTAGGACAACATGATGCTTTTCCAACCAATCCATTCCAATCAGAATATCATAAGATCCCAATGGTACGATATTTAGATCCATACTAGTATTCACGCCATTAACACTTATGGAACAACTTCTGACTGTGTCATGGATTCTTCTTTTGGTTCCAGTGGCTAACTGAACCAAACTTGCTTTTCCAAGTTTACTTTTCTCCAAATGAAATCTATCCACTATCTTAGAATCAATGTAGCAATGACTTGCTCCTGAATCAATCAAAATAGCAACATGATGATTTATGATCTATCCACTATCTTAGGATCAATGTAGCAATGACTTGCTCCTGAATCAATCAAAATAGCAACATGATGATTTATGATCTTACCTTCCACCTCGATCATATTGGATTGGTACTCTGCTTGTCGATCATTTAAATATGCATAGATTCTTCCCATATCTTTGACTGTTGTAGACTCTTGTATGTTGTGCACAGTCTTCACTCTATCCTTTATGTGTGGGAAATCCTTGTACAGGTGATATTCCTTGCATCCCCAGCATTGGATTGGTGGTCTTCCCATTTTTCCCAAGGAATCCTCTTTCTTGAAATCTCCCTTAGCATACTGATCTTGATGATTTATGTTAGGCTCATTCCTATTGAAGGGAGGTTTGAATCCTTTCCTCCTCTGATCAAACTTCACATTTTCCTTATCCTTCCAAGATTTATGCAGAGATTCTCTTCCCTAGCCTTGCTCATACAGGTATTTAGCCTTCCTGATGTCTTCAGTCAAGGTCTTGGGCTCATAATACTTGATATTTTCCTTATAAAAGGCTGACAGTCCACTTAGAAATCTCTGTATTTTCACTTTCTCATCACCAATGAACCTGACATACTTTAACAGTACCAAGAACTTCTTCTCGTACTCTACCATAGTCATGCTTCCCAACATGATTTCAAAGAACTCCTGAATTTTCTTGTCATAGAAATGCTATGAGAGGTACTCCTTCTGGAAGTACTTCTTGAACTAATTCCAAGTGATCCTACTCTCATTAATGTGCTCCACTTGCTTCAGTTGGTCCCACCACATTTCAACTTTCCTGTGTAAATGGTAGGTGGCAATCCTAGCTTCCAGATTTTATGAATAGTTATACAACTGAAAATATCTCCTTAGCCCAAGCAACCATGCTTCGACAGCATCTTCCCTTTCTCTTTCACCCTCAAAGGAAGGTGGCTTGATATTCCTCAACTCTCCTTGCAAACTATCTACCTCTTGTTTCCTTCTTTGATGTCTGACAGGAGACACCTCTGGACTTCTTACGGGATCATTCGTTGCATAAAAATTTCTTTCTGAGTAAGGAGGTGAGTGGTGTCCATGATCTCTGCTAGCACTTCTGGAATAACCAACTCTTCCACGATCATCCCTTATTTCATGGAACCTACCTTCTTCCTCTTGTCTTGAGTTTGATCCCTTCTTTGTTTGTCTCTGTAGCTAATTTAAGCTCTGCAACACTTGATCATTTATCTGACTTTGCTCTCTCATCAGTCTCTCATTTTCTACTTTGTAGCTCTCCACTTCCATCTTTAGGCTTCTTACCGTTTCTATTAACGTTTCCTGCTCTCCTTTTCCCTTGCGTCTATTGGACTCTGTCTCTGCATTACCAACTATGGTATTCTGACCTTTAGCCTCCTTATCATGACTGGAGGATCCCTCGCCTTCTTCCATTTCCTCAATACACATCCCAAGTTGATGTGCTTAAACCCCTTAATTCTACAAAATGTGCAAGCGACCATTTTGTTAGAATTATGCACATGACAAACAAAATTGGCAAACCATGCTATAGGTCTCTTTATTTTTTTTTGTTCATGGATATCATATCCCCATTCTCTGAAAATAAAAATGTTTTGTTATCCTTGGTTGACATGGAATTTCATCCTACGCAGGCACTTCTTTCAAACCACCTTCCCAGGTGACCACAACCATGACCCTTCACTTAGTTGAAAAAGTGCTTGTCCAGATCTTTGGGACTTCAAAACTTTCATCCAGGACTAGATCAACGGTCCTCATCCTCTTTCACGATCAACGATCGAGATCCACTTTGGGACTTCATGCTTCGGGAGTCTCAACTTTCCTTGCTTGCCTCCTCCTGGAATGATTTTACCCAGAGTTCATGATCCGCTGACGGGTGTCCTCCCATAGATCAGTGGCTTTGAATTGCTTCAGCTCTTCGGGCTTCAAAAGTTTCAAAACTGTCCTCATGCACTTTCTCTCAGAGTGCTTTCACCCAAAGTCAACAATCCTTCAACGCGTGTCTTAGGGAATCAACGGTCGATATGTACTCTGGCCTTCGGGCCTTCGAAATTTTTTGACCCAATGCAACCTATCACATCTTTCCCCACTGGAGTGCCCAGTCTCCCAACTGCACGATCTGTCACCATGTGGTGAAATATTGGAAGCAGACACGTGGCCCAATCAGGTGGGTGCCACGTGTCACGTTCTAACTGAATTTTCAATACTCCAAATTCCCAAAACTTACTAACATGTGGCACACATCCCATGTCTCCACGTCATCCTAGGTGACGTCCGCAAGCCATGTCACTTATGGAATTCCACAATCCACATCACCTCTAGGTAACTTCATCGTGCCCCATCACTTCAGCTATTTGGGCTTCGAGACTTCAGGAGTTTCCAACTAGAACACTTCCAATTCTCCCAAACTCTAAATTCCTGAACTGGCCAACCTGTCACCATGTGTCCTCCTAGATTGAATGACTAAGATTCACTTCAGGTCTTCACCTAGAGTCCACGGATCGGCACCACATGTCCTCCTTAATCTGACGGTTGAGGCTTACTTCGAATCTTCAGACTTCGAAAATCTCAAATTTCAAAACTTATCTAGCCCCATTGGCTTTTATCTGAAGCCCTGGATCTGGTGATGTGTGGTTGTCAATAGCTCAATGGATGAGATCCTTTCTGGTCTTCAGGTTTTGTAAATCTCAAACTTCAAACCTTCTCAAAGTACATGGGATTCTGTCGCGTGTCCCTTGAATTGGACGATTGAGGATTACTTCGGGCCTTCACCTGAAATCCACAGTTTTATGTCATGTCTCTTCTGGATCAGATGACCCAAATTCACCTCAGATGATCCGACGCTTGAGATTTACTCCAGACGATCTGGCAACTGAGATCTATTTCGGATGATCGAATGATCAAGATTTACTTCGGGTCTTCGGCTGTCTGGGCTTTAGGAGTTTCAAATCTCAACTAAAAACCTCTCGAACAGATTTCTCTAGATTTACTAATCTGCTAACATGTACCTCTTGGTGATCGATGTTCAGGATATACTCTAGCTATTTCACCTCCTTCTCATCCACAAACTTTCGGAGTTGTGGATCTCATGCCAATTATCTCTCCTTGACGATGGATGGCCCCAAACTACTTTAGATATACGGAGTTTCGATGTTCGATCCCTAACATGTCAGATCACTGCATGCCTTTCAATTTATGGGGGCATGCATCGGCAGTTTGGAGTAACCCGCTTTTCTCCCTACAATTCTCCTGACACCAACATGTAACCCCTCGGTGAAACCATGGTTTGGATTGTGGGACCGCCTTAGGAAATTATCTCCCGTGCAACTTGGTTCCCTGCAATGTTGGCTTTCCGTTGATCTCTCTCTCCAATGGGATCTGACGGTGGTGACCTTAACCCTTTCTTCCTTTCCATCGGACGACCCCTATTCACTTGTCCTTCGATCCAACAATCCTGGATCTCTCCTGATCCTATAGTGGCGATTGCTCCCGAATCGAATAGGGACGATTACGATCCTTTGAACTCCTTACAATGGGTCTCTGACATTCTATCTCCTACGTAGGTTCTACAATGCCATTCCTCCCGAGCTTTTCAACTTCACTGTCATAATTCGATCTATAACCACGAGACTCTGGCCAAAAGACTCGACCCATATCGGCCTGATGTTTAAACCAGAAACTATGATACCAAATTGTAACATACCCAGCCTCCCACAGGCTGGGGTATTATACCTTCAATCCCACCCTGGGACTTCATACTCTTATCGATACCTTCTTTCATTAATAAGGACACATAAGATAAAATATTTAATGACATGCATAGCAATATCGAGCAAGCATGCATAAAAGAAAAGACTTATATTAAATGATAATTAAAATACACAGCGGAATACATTCATAAACAGATAATAATATCACAACAAAGAGTACTTATATCTATAAAAAGGTGACATCAACTGGTTTCATACCAAGGACGTTCCACCCAACTATAGACACCACTGCTCCAAATCTCAACAGCAGTGTCACCCCCGAGCCAAGGCTATGAATCCACAAGGACGGTTCCAAAGTTTACTTGGGTTCCCAAACTAGTCATCTCTCAAGATCTCATAGGTTTCCCAACACCCACAACAATCCAAGTACCCATCTCTCTTCCACCCAACTTGTACCACCCAAGAGAATGGACCTCCACCCTTCTCTGCCACGCAGTCCCTCGGGCAGTCCTTCTCTTTTTTTCCAGGGCCTCCAACACAGCTGGTCCAGAATATCAATGATGGAACTCTCAAGAATCGCAGTTGTGAGGTAAAAATGGCACAGGCCAATGGATCTCAGACATGCATGCCTCAAGTCACAGTTGGATCACACCAGCGACCACTAAAACCCACCATACCATGGCTAATTCTTCAGTAGTTCGGTTCCCCTTTCCCAATCCAAGATGCAGATGAGGATGGATCAATGAATGGGTAAGTGGGTGCATGAAAGTGTGTGAGGGAAATGAATGGACGTATAGGAAATCAGAGAACAAGCCATCAGTCAAACCCCCCCATCACATCATAGGTTGGTTTAAGTAACTTCGTGGGGAATCAAGAACCTCCTAGCCTTCCCTAAGAAGCTCATGTAATCGATCCCCTCCCTTAGGAAAAAAGAGCAATTAACATAGGAATAAACATTTAGCCCCTCAAGCCCCCTCTCTTTTGGAATCATAGCCCCCTATAACTCTAGTCCTTTTCCATCTAGCAACCAACCATGTATTTATTATCAATAATGATAAAAACATTACATGTCTTGGGCACATTGGCCTTTTAATAATTGTCTGGGCACCCTGGTCTCTCAGCATTGTAACAATACATTATTTAAAATGGGGGTTCGAAACCCAAGGTGTTACACTACGACTTCGTCCTCATCCACCCAGTTCTTTGATATACATTTCATGTATTTGAAAAACCCAAAAGGTAACCAACAACCTGGAGGGAACAAAAAGATAATTCATAATAATAATCACAAGGGTGGGAATAGTAATAACAATAAAAGATAGGACGACCATAATAATGATAAATAAAATAATAATGATGGTGAGGGAAATAAAGAAGAGAGGAAAGTGAAGTTTCCATGTAAACTTTCTAAAGAAGATCACCTTACCCACTTGTGCCCAAAAATTGAGGAAGCCTCGAGGCTCATAGCACAACAGCCTATTGTGTTGACTAATCTGTTTCCACATAATCAAAATATGACCTAGGGAGCCTCCACCACTAGAAATGCGTCGAGTGGAGGTCAAAATCCCTCAGTGCATGATGGTGGCCATCAATGCATCAATATGGTTTGATCTAAGATTATTGTATCCACTATGACTCACGATTATGGTTCTTCGCAACCTGTTTTAGGTCTAGAGCCTCCCCCTCTAGAAACACCTTTGCAGATCAATAAGGTTGAACCTCCTCCTCATGTTTCAAAAGGAGTCATTAAGCGCTTTACTCATAATCCTAATGCTAGAGTTGCCCAAAATTACTCGATTGTCAAGGATTTGGACCAAATGTCATGTGCAATGTCGTCTTTGGAGATATTCTAGACATGTCCAACACAAAGGAATGCTTTGTTATCTGCATTGGGGGATCTATACCCGTGTGGCTCAAAATTCATCATGTTCTATGTCACACATGTCAAGCCTCGCTTACCTTACCATGTGGATTTTCAAATCCATGTGGATAGTATCCTCCCCTCTTTTTTAGTCTAATAATTTGGTAAGACTATGGAGGTCGATTTTGAGGTGGTTGATGCACCCCTCGACTACAATCTTTTACTCAGGCACAATTGGACTTACTCTATGACAACCATTGTATTGTCGGTGTTCCATGTTTTATGCTTTCCTCACGAAGGAAATATTGTGACAATCTACCAATTATATTTTGCGCACCCTAGTTCTTCTGCATCGCTATGACCTATGGTCCCCATTATCGAGAATTCTCAACAGGAAACTAAGAATATTGGTGTCGAGATGTATTCATCCTTGATGATAACCTTTAATTTCTCGACACCAATATCATACATTAATACCATATTCAGTGAGTCTTCATCATCATTAAGGTCTATTCCATTTCGTACTTCATATTTTAATGAACCATGGACCCTACCTTCTCTGACTATTTCGTATGAAGGTCACTCACATATCAGGATGGTGATGTCATTGTCTGCAGTAGAGATTGAATATCGGGCTATAAAAGAAGCTACTGTAGACCTATATCCTTCGTCCTCACAGATAGAAGAGGTGGATCCCACCTTAGATCCCATATGGGTTGCACACTCATCTAGTTCACATGCTTGCCTCGACGATACTTTACCCTCAGATGAAGCAATATTAGAGGCCATGTCTAGTCTCGATATGCCTTGGGACGACCTTCAATTCAGGGATGATTTTAAGGATGGAAATTTATATTAAAATGTAGAAACATGGGCTAATCTTACAAGTCCTTAATATGAAAAATGGAAAATGTTTGGTGATAGTTTTGTAAAAACATTCAAATTTCTAAGGATTTTATATAGTTTCTATAAAATTTTAGTGATTTTTTAGGTAAAATAATTTTATTCTATGGAATTTGGGCGAATCGGTTTTTAAAAAAATGGAAATTGGTGAATATGTTTTTGGAAACAACCATGGAAAATGAGCCCATTGGGAAAATTTATCCCCTAAAATCATCTATGAGGTCCTTCACCATAGATGTTATTTTCTCCTATATATTGAAAAGATTGAACATGATGAGTTTAGGTCCTCCATGAGTGATATGATTGGTCACACTGTGGTTCCAGTAGATATGCATGGTATATATGTTGAAGGAAACATGGTGAATATCTCCCCTACCATCACGATCGACATCTCTTGAAGCCTTGGTAAAATTGAAAACGTATATATCAGTGCAGATTGTTCGCCTGAAGAAATTCAAATTTTCACCGATCTCTTTAAGGAATTTTGAGATGTATTTTGTTGGTCGTATGATGGAAGATATTCTAGGGATCGACCCTAGAATTGTTGAACATGAAATTAAAACTTATCTGAATGATAATCCATTTCAACAACGACTTAGGGATGTGAATCCTAGGAAGTCCCCCACTATTAAGGAAGAGGTGGAGAAGTTGCTTAACGTTGGTTTCATATACCTGGTTCCCTTGACTGAATGGTATCCAATCCCATTCCCGTAGATAAGAAGTAAGAAACCATCCGTGTATGTATGGATTTTAGGGACCTGAATAAAGCATGTCCTAAAGATAACTTCCCCACTACTTTTTTTCATCAAATTATTGATGAGTGTGTGGGAATCAAAGACTTTTATTTTATGGATAATTTTTCAGATTACAATCAAATTCAAATTAAACCTGAGAATCAACATAAGACGATCTTCATTTGTCCTTGGGGTACATTTGCATACCGGAAAATTCCTTTCGATCTTAAAAATACTGGAGAAACTTTTCAACATGCCATGACCTTCGCGTTGCATGATCTTAAGCATATAGTCAAAGCCTATCTAGATGATCTAACTTCTCACTCTCGCAAGAGGGTTGATCATCTGACTCACCTTCTACTAGTGTTTGAAAGATGTTGCTATTATCGTATTCGATTGAACCCTAAAAAATGCATCTTTTGCGTTAGGTCAAGCTGCCTTTTGGGATTCATATTTTCTAAGCATGGGATCATGGTGGACCCCATGAAGGTTGAGTAAATAGTTTGATTTCCTCCACCACACAATATTCGACAACTTCAGGGTTTACACGGGAAGGCTAACTTCCTGTGTTGTTTCATAGATAACTACGCCAATATAACTAAGGGTTTCATGTGTCTCTTGAAAAAGAATACTACGTTCATATGGGATGAGCGAGCCAAGGAGTCCTTTGATGCTCTTAAGAAAGCCTTGGTGTTGACATCTCTATTGAAGCCCCCAGACTACAATAGATATTTACTGCTTTATATTTTCGCGTCTGAAGGGATGGTTGGTATGGTTCTTGTTTAGGAAGATNTGGAGTGTGATTTTACAGGAGTTTGTACGATATCCATGAGAACGTTATCTATTGCCTTAGCCAAAATATATTTCATCATGAACTTAAGTACTCTCACATAGATAAGCTAGACTTAGCAGCCGTGCATGTGGTTCATATATTACGCCATTATATCCTACTCTGCAAGACAACCATTTTTTTTGATATCAATCCATTTCAATAAGTCCTTACTAGGTGTATCATAGGGGAAAATACAATAAATGGAGTGTGATTTTACAGGAGTTTGATCTTGATTTTTCCTCCGCAAAATACAAGAAATCGCTAATTTTTGTGGAATTGATGTCAGAATTCCCTAGGAAAGATGAGGATATTTTTCATGACAATTCATTCGTTGATGAACACATTTTCCTTATCTCATCTATAGACCCCTAGTATGGAGATATTGTAATCTATCTTCAAACTCCGAATCTTCCCCAACATCTTTCTAGAGACGATCGATGGCGTATATTCCATCAGGCCAAAAACTACCTCATTATCAGCGACATGTGTCTACAAGGGGTAGATGTTATTTTGCGTCATTGTTTGAATCAAGAGGAGGCTGAAGTCGTTTTAAATGACTATCATAGTGGGGCATGTGGTGGTCACTTATTAGAGACTGCGACAACCCAAAAAATATTGAGATTTGGTTATTTTTGTCCGTCAATTTTTAAAGATTGTGTAGAAGAGTTCAAGAAGTGTCACCCTTTCCAGGTGTTCGCTCGTAACATGCGCTCGCACCCTACCCCTATTCACACAGTCATCACCATCAGTCCCTTCACCAAGTGGGGGGTGGAATTCATGGACTGCAACATAGTCTCGGCTGGGGGGCACCATCACATTATCGTGGTCATGGATTATTTTACTAAATGGGTTGAGGCCATGCCTACAATTAAATTTGATTATGAGACTACAACACTTTTTTTATTCAATCAAATTATAGCTCAGTTTGGAATCCCAAAGTAGATTGTCACTTATCATGGAAGTCACTTCCAGAGTTAGATGATGACAAAGCAGCATCAAAATTGGGTTTTAAACAAGATCATTCATCACCCTATTATCCCCAAGAAAATGGAGAAGTAGAGGCTGTGAAAAAATTTCTAAAATCCATTTTGGAAAAAACTATGACGTAGAGTAAATCCAACTAGCATGTGATGCTTTACCCTTCTCTATGGGAATATCGAACCACAGTAAATACTTTCATTGGTTTCTCACCATTTCAGTTAGTCCACAAAATGGAGTCGGTCCTTCATATTGAATGTGAGATCCATTCTCTTAAGTTGGTGGTCAAGCTCCTACCTAACATGACTAATCTTGAAGAATGCCTCACACACTTAGAGAAACTCGATGAGCAACGTTGAGATGCCACTATAGACATCGAGGAAAATAAATGGCATGTTAAGGTCTAGTACGATGAGTTTGTTCATCCTCGGAAATATGCTGAGGGTGACTTAGTTCTTCTTTATGACCAAGATAAATAACTATTGGGGGAAGGAAAATTCAATCCCATATGGCACGGTCCTTATATCGTAAGACTTGTCCTCAAAAAAGGAGCCTATGAATTAGAAGATTATGAAAGGAATGTGTTGGACAAGCCCAAAAATGGGCTCTACCTTAAATGGTATTATGCTTGAGCCCTCAAGCTCGAGCATGACCTTTGTATACTAGTGTATGTTAGTGTATATATTTTTCTCTTTATCATTTTGTATCGTCGACTTGCTTACTAAGTTTTCCCTTGGTTGGAAGATGTCAACAGGATCTTAGGCATTATTAGGATTCGTAGACGGTACCATTAATCATACTCAGAACATGGCTTTCTTCACTTGGGTTATTTATTCACCCGAGGGACAATTGATGTATTCAAGAGGCATTTGTCTGGAACCAACAATGAACAATGTGTATGAGTATAGGATTGTTATAGAGATAATATGCGACACCATTTCACATGGTGTTCAATATTTAGTTAGTTGTAAGTCAGTTTAACAGTAGGTACCAGGTAAGAGATCCTACATTACTTCAACAATTCCTTTGGGTGCGACTTTTAGAATGATATTTTTTATTACTTATAATCATATCCCTAGAATTTATAATCAAGTATCTGATGCATGTGCTAATTACATTTTAGATTGGCATCTGTCACATAACTAAGTAAAGAAAAAAAGCATTCATACATTCATCCATTGTAAGACATGCAAGTAAAGCCAAAGACTAAAATATTTTTATATATTTCATCTATTAAGTCTAAAAAAAATGGTGTCAGTACAAAATGGGACTAGTATCCCTCAAAAATACATATACAGTCGGTACATCATATAACCATGGAATATAAGCTTGAGTTCTTTGATGTGTGTCATGATAGCACACTATAGAATTTGTGAGACATCAAAAGAGTCTCACCCACGCACAGGGTACACCCAAAACCTGCCTCTATAAGATCCTTTGCCTTGACCATAGGAATCATGTGTGTCAAACGTGATAAGTTTTCCTGCACATTCTGAAGAACTCTCTCTACATCCCCATCGACCATCTCCTCTCCTCCTCCCCTGCACCGATGTCGAGGGTATCCATCTGGTCGTTGTGGACCTATATCTGTGTAAAATAAATAAACGTTAATATATGATACCATACAAAAATGTTTTTGTTTTTGTTTTTCATTTATCAAATAAAAAAACACAAAAAAAATATGAAATATACAAAAATCAAAATTCTCACCAATCTCTCCAAAGGCGGATCCTGATGGTAATGGAATGTCACGATCCCCTTGGTAGTCGATCCCCTCATAGGGATATTCATCGATGGCAGTGATTTGTTGTCGCTACCAGTGAAAGAACTCATTGTTGTAGGGGTTTGGCATCCTACCACCTCCCAACCGCCTCATTACCTCAGTCCATAGGGACATGGCTAGATCGTGTAGACCATGTGGAGGAATTTCTACTATAGGGATAAGAGTTGGAACCCTCTCAAAGAGAAAACTACATAAAATGGATGAAAACCCGAAGTTCCTCATCCTCTCGAGTTTGCAGTCAGTCAGCTGGCTCTTCATGTTGGCCAATAGTGAGGTGCACCAATCATAAACCGAGGGTTTCAAACAATCCACAACATAGAACATAAGCGACCTCAATGCCTGATGCAATGAGGTTGATTATGATATATGTGTGACTACTAATATGATGATATTCAAACTCAGGTTCTCAATTTCCCTAATAAGGAGTTGGCTTCCCACTTTCTCTGTGTCTGCATTGCAGTAGGTGGTGATGTACTCCTCCATAGACCTCCCACCTCTATCCCCTTGGGCCTTGAGATTTACCATCTCACCTCAGTGAGACAATCCTGTGATAAAATAGATGTCTTGCACCTCAATCCTCAATGGTTTTCCATCGATATTGAACGACTCAATCTCCAGATATTATTAGTTTATCAATGTTTGTAGCAACCTTACTTGGGACCTCATTCCTTTTATGGACCAAAATTTATAGATCCCACATCTTTACAAATCTTGTTGGTCTCTCATATCTCTTTCTACTGTAGTATCAATCTCCTCATGCTCCCTCTCTCTCCATTCAATCACCATCCTTCAAAGGAAACATCAAATTTTGAGTCACTTTTTATTAAAAAAATTATTCATGGAGTTATACGCATTCTATAATTATAACATTCACGTATAGGGATCGATATACACGAGGACGATTTTCTTTTCCCGCGTACATGGGGTTGTATATGCGGCTCGATGAACTATATCCTATGTACACCCTATTTCTGACCTTACATCTTCCAAAACTAAAAAATTGAAGACTAAATCTAAAACTTCAACCACAAAAATGGAAGAGTACAGGATGAGCACTTACTTGGTCTAGACGATTTCCAATTTCGTTGACCGTAGCTCCTAGAATTGTCACTGTAAGATCGTGGGTGAAATGGCCTCAAAAGAACTATGTGGGTAAAAAACTCAAATGACATGGTAAAACTTCTTAATTTTACTATTTGTATAAAAAATTTACCCACTTTATATAGTTTTTACCCTATCTTTGTTATTTTTTAAACCTTATAGACTAATTTTGTAGTGTAAGACATGGGTTGAAGTGGTTTTTCCAGGGATTAGTGGATTTTCATCATTCTTTAGCCTGCTTATGCCTCTGGAAAATATATCCTATCACTGACATATATGATAGGTTCTCACCCTGCTTTGTATTTTTCATCGTCCTATGACCACGATTCATATGCCCTAGTAATGGACCCTTTTTTTAGTGATACAGAACCTTCTCATTGTCACTAGAAGTGTCGTTATTAAGTGGTAGAGACTTACCAAACATGGGTACCCTAGTTAGAACACTTTTTCCATTTGGTGCCCATGTTGAAGTTACTCCATAGGTCTGGGATCCCCTTATAGTCCTAATATGACTTTGAGTTGGAACCTCATTACTCTTACTCAATCTCATTTTTACCCCTACCTATGGGACTCCCATCGAGTCTTAGTTAAGATCTTTTTTGTCTCCTTAAAAAATGAAAATATTGCCGAGTGAACTTGTCTCTTTCACACTCCTTAAATGGATTTGCAAGGAAATCTGTTTTGATATAAATTTAACCCTTTTTTGGACCAAATAAACTACTTACGAAAAAGGAATACTATAGTCATGTTTGGCTAGAAGAGTTCTCCCGGGTATTTTTTTATACTTTTTCGGACCCAAGGGACTAAATCTATGAAAAAGAACATTATTGGAAGTTTCTTTCTAGTGTYAGGTTGTAATTGCATTTTATCACCATGCACACATTGTTGAGTCTAACAATGGCTCCCACTTTCTCATTATAATCATATTTCCCCATCAATTCTTAGCATTAGTCAAGCAGTTCCTTCCATATATACTTTGCAGCGTAACACCCTTACCCGAAGAGGAAACATTGCCCCGAGTGTCCATGTCCTACATGTGTTCCCTTGCATTGAGAATAAGTTTGTTCCGCTGCTTAGAACTAGTTTCTTACTCACGACACTTGTTTCCTCTCTTGTATTATAACATTTCTTTTACTATTAAAAAACAAAAAAAGGAGGGCAGGAAAAGAATATTATCTCATATCAGAAACAGTCGTATTGTCTTTGAATAGAGAACAAATTCTTTATTCCATTCATCCAAGGTTTGGGTTTAGAATGGACTTAGGAAGCTGAGATCGATACTTAGATTTTACTCCTTCGACCGGTTATTCTTCCAGTCTCCATGGAGAGTTTGTTGATGCCTCCCATGTCACAAAATTTTGTCAATAATAAATATTAATTATATGCTTCCTTGGTTATCCATCCATATCATGCTCTTGTTCAAAGGAAGTCTAAGCCCATGTCATCCATTCCTCATAA
>JASDQU010435402.1:13452-24425 GCA_032191745.1 Picea mariana
CGACCATGAGGTGGAAATTTTTTAAGAATTCAAGAACAAAAAATGCCAAAAACCATGCAATTTCAGTACTTCAAATGCAAGGACGCCCCCAAACTAATACAAAGCAAGAAATTAATTTTTTGTTTCAAAGATAGCTAAAAGAAATAGCAAATTTATATAAAACAAAGAAACCCAAACAATTTTTCTCTTCTAGCATAAACTATTCAATAAAAGAAAAATAGGTTCTTTCATCAAACAATTCTAAAGAAAAAACAATGCTTTGTAACTGAAAGACACTCAAAGCAAGAGATCTCAAATATTTTAGAAGCAAACAAGACAAAACAAAACAAATATGGATAAAAGTAGATTCAAGGCTGTCAAGCAGACTGTAATCAAACTCAAAAATTCACCCCAAAACCATATCTAAGATCTGGGCAATAAAAACCATCAAAAATCAAATTTTTTCACAAAATCGATGCAGGCTACTAGCCAACACAGTGCGACGATCCTAGATCGTCACGGGCCAGAGAAAGGTACAGTGCGACAACGTTGAATTGTGTCTAAAGGCAGGGTGTGTTGATCCTATATTGTCACACTGTCCCTCAAAGCAGGGTGTGACGATCAAAGGAAAATTGGAGAAAATAAAAAGCAAGAAGGTTTTCCAGTGAATTTAAACAGTCAAAGAGTTCATCTTGATCTCCAAGTGACTCAGAAAACAGAACCCAAGCAATCAAAGCAAGAAATCAAGACTACTAGGAAAACAAATTGATCCCCAGTATGGTTGCCAATTTTGTTATTGAACAAATCGGTAAGTGAGGACACAAACAGATCTCCCTAGTTTCACCCTGAAACTAGAACAAAACAAGATAGAGTATAAAACTTCCCATAAGTTTTAATCATCAAGCATACTAACTAACAAGAGATAAATGACATACATTTTAAATGTCGTTTGTCCTCACTAGTGTCATCCTCGCTCCATTTCAAGGCTTATGGGATGTTGAACCTGTAAAAAGACACAATCCAACGAAGTGAAAGAAACAATGTATACTCAACAAAACCTATGTATGTGATCAAGGAGTCATACACTAAAATAAGACCAATTTTATGGGAAAGAAATATATCACTGTATTAAAGATATGAAAAGGAGAATACAACCAATGCCTTGATGTTGTAAGGTCCCTTCCAATAGTTCCTTGCTTCCCACACACTTCTTCTCCACGAATTCTGAGATCAACAATCTATCTTGACAAAGCAAAGCTCAAAGCCAATATACAAGCTCAAAAAATTCCAAGCTACAAAACTCAAGAACTTTCCAACTAAGCTCTAGCCAACTCAATCCAACCTTCCCCATGAGAAATCCTCTCCTTTTATAGGATGAAAAGGATAGGGTGAGGAGGTTAGGATGATCCCAAGAGATCAGGGATGCGACTCAGATCCAAACCGATCGAAGGCCACATCACCCTCGAAGCTTCTATTCTAGAAATTTCGAGAAATTCTCCTTTTTCCTTCGTACGAAAATCATCGCACCCTTAACACTGAGAAAAATGTGATGACGTCACAGGCCATTGTGGTGCAACCTGCAACGATCCTAGATCATCGCACCCTTAACACTAAGAAAGGTGCGACGATCCCTTTTTCTAAGGTTTTTGACAAAGGAAAAGTATAATTCCATCGCTCTGGGAAGATGTATCTTCATTTTTCTTCAGGGATTCAGGCCATTGATCCTTCTCAAGACAAAGGATATGCTTACATCATTAACAGTCATAGTGGTGATGAAAACAATGTGTAACAGTATGGGAAACTTGTAAGAGATGTACTTTGGTACTGAAAGAGTAAATTTCTGGATAGTTGTAGACCCATTGAATTTATTGGCATTTTTTGGAACTTTATTTGAATTGTTTGTAATATTTTAATAGGTTCAATGTTATAAATTAATAGTGTGCATGATGATAACTTGTTGGGTTCGATAGTGGTTGGGTTCTATAACCACTATTGGTCCATACCCCACCACTGGTGTCCCTTCGGGCTATAACATAAGCATTTTAATCTAACAATTCAACGAGGCTCACTTTGCATATATTCTTTTTTGGTAGGAGATAAATATTATTGATGGTATATTTTAAGATATATTAAATATTACAAAAAATTGTGAGTGTGTGAAGTGTTATTATTTTTATTGTTGTTTAATAATTTATTTTTTACAATGTTTATACTTTCCTATAATTTTGTGTCCCATTTTCATGTGACATCCCTTCAGTAATCTCAAAGTTGTCACATCTTTGATTTGTTTGTAAGTACTTTCCCTAACATCCTCTCACTCATGATAATAATTTCCTTATATTGTTCTATTGTTAGCTTATCCCTTTACCTTGAAACAACCTTCCTCTTGTTGAGGAGTCACCTCCTGTCACATCCCTTCAGTAATCTCTAAGTAGTCACTCAAATGTTTGCATTTAATTTATCTACCTTCCCTCACATTATTGGCAGTTGTCCCTCTAAGTTGCTTAATTGTTAACACAACTCCGTGCCTTGTAACACTCTTCCTCCTATGAACCAACATTCCACCATTCTAACATTCACCCATGAAAGGATCAACTAAGTGGAGAAACTTACAATTTACCATTGCTATTTGTCTTATCAAACATCCTTTCCTTGGATGTACCAATAAAAAGGCTCCATTCCAAATGCACACCATACCCATTACATAGAATAATCACAACAACCATACATCAATTTCATGTTAAAGGATGGATAAATATGATATATTACTATGAATGCAATTTTTACACCATAAGTCATTTCCCTATTGTGAATCATATGTTTAATTGATATGTGAAGGTCACTAGCAATCATCCAAAACCCTTGGATGACCATTAGGTTTGTCTTGGTTTCTCATTCAAATGGCACATGGTAATGCTAAATCTTTGTTGGAGCATGAATAATAACTAGTTGTATGTGGAAGCTTCAGTCTTTGTCTCGGACATTGTTTCCACCACCTACTTCTATAGGAATCTCTTAGTGATGAGTATTGTGATTCTTCAATTTCATACATAAGCTTATTGTTTTGGTGCTCAATGGGGGGATACTCTCAAGTTTAGGAATGCTAAGTAGGTTCATTATTGTAGGGCATGTATGGGGAGTCCTACAATATCAACCCCTACCCAGTGTTCTCTATTGGTTTTAAATCAACAAACTAGATGTTGTGACAAGACATTGACTCACCCACTTGAATTTGAATCCCATCTGATATACTTCTCTGGCCCCCAACTTTTATTTAGAAGCAATTTACCTGTGTGCGTCAAGAGGCAATGGGGTTGGGGAAATATTGAATGATAATTTTAAGGTTGAACCCAAAGTGAATTATTTCATTTTACTACATTTTGCAGAGATTGAGGATTGTGTGGGTAATCTACGACATATAATGTTTGATGTGGTGATAAATGGCTAGCTTGTTGTCTCCAATGTGGACTTTATGCAGATGGTTGGGGAGCCTTTTGTTGTTATTGTGATGAGAAAAAAAATGGTTGTTCATGTAACAACTCTAACACTTAAATTTAAAGTAAAATAACAACAACATCCATATATTAATTTCATAGTCTAAGGATGGTTACATAATTGATAAAATATTCAATATATTATCATGAATGTAATTTTCATTTCCATTTTATCATAATGATAATTATATCTATATTATCATTTGAAATTTTATCTTTATTTCTAGAAATAAAAAACAATTCTTTGATATAGATATAATTATTAGTAAAGATTCATTTTAACTTCATATGTATGAAGTATAAGATGCTAGGATGTATTTAGATTAATTAAATATCTTTTTTTAAGATGATACATTTCTCTAAATTGACAACCATTTTCCTTTTCTTTATTACAATATAAATATAATAAAAGTATTTATTTAATTACAAATCAAATAATATTAAAAAATAAATACAATACAATTATGGTTTTGAAATTTAAACTTTTTAATGGTAAATTGAAAACCATTTTCCTTTTCTTTATTAAAATATAAATATAATATAAATATTTATTTAATCACAAATCAAATAATATTAATACAATACAATTCTGGTTTTGAAATTTAAACTTTTTAATGGTTCAATAATATATTATCTTGGAAAATAGAAATTTTATTTTTTTCAATTACCTAGATTAAAAATATTGTATATACTTCAAATACACATTTTATTTTTTTCAATTACCTACACACACCCTAGCTTCGCGGCGTTGAAATATAAGGTATGAATTTATGTTTGGAAAGCCGCATAGCTTTCCCCCAGCTTGCAGCAAATATCAAGATATGTGTAAATTTAAATGAATCTATATACTGTTCTTTTTTTAATAGTAATTTGAATATGAAAAAAACTAAAATTTTTATAAATAAAATCATTCAACTAATTTGAATATGAAAAATATTTAGATAAATTAAAAATTTCATAAATAAAATCATTGGCTATTAATTTAATATGTATTATTAATATTTAAAAAAATATGTAAATAATTCATGTATCATGAATATTTAAAAAATTTAGATAATTCATGACATGTGTATCAATTATGGAAAGTTTTTTTTTTTTTAAAGAGTTGCAAATTTTTTTGATTTTATTTACGGGTTTTACATCTAGGATCTACTAATGTTTTTATTTTTATTTTTTAAATGATGTATAATTAGTATTATTTTTATCTTAAAGTCAAATCACATATGATTTAAATGAAAAAACACATGTTCTTGACCATTAAATTCATTCAAGTTGCACAATATATTCTCTTTTTATTATTAATCATTTATTTCTATATTAAAAAACTTTTAATCCAAAAAAGAGTAAAGCCACCACCCTTTTACATGGTTGAAGATGAAATAGCTTTCTCCTAAAATACCCTACCTATACCTAAATGAAATCACAATTTCAATTTCAAAATAACTTGTAACATTTATATGAATTAGGTAATCTAAAAAATGACAAATCTTCCTTTTTACTCTCACATATTCTACGCAATCATTTGTATCTACGTGTCCATACCATATTAATTCTAAAAATATCAATTTCAAATACACTTCACCACATGAACATTTAACAATCCTCGGTTAAGGCATGTGCACTTTTTTTTGTCCTAAGTTTATTTAAGCAACTTTTTTAAGAATGTAAGGTCTCTCTCCGTGAGGCATTTGTTTTCAAATCTAAGATCCAAATTTTAATTTATCGCAACTTTTGGTACTAAAACAAGATCGTCATCATTGATCCCCTCCCCTCCTATCCATGGGCAAACATCAAACAAATAGATTTGTAATCACACTCATAGCCCAACAAATTACAAACACTCAAAATATCTAAAATCATTGAGAGAGACAAACACTCAAAATGTAAAATCATTGAGAGAGACAATGATGGATACCATGACTCCAGTCTAACACAAAACCATACCTCCTATTATCTTCATATTGCACACTAGGGTTAACATGTGTGATCCTCAACACACATATGGATGGTTATCATGGGTGACATATAGGCTTGAGATATTTTGCTTGCAGATAATGTACGTTGATGGTTGTGGATCCTCTTATTTCATATTGGTGAGGCATTGGATGTTACATGATTTAGTGGTTCATATGGTGTCTTACTTAGATGCATAGTTATCTCTTCATGTTTACACTTGATGCTTAGATGGATAATAGTGATATGCTCCTCAATGTTATGATATGATGTTAGTGGCCCATGCATTGGTTATCTTCATGTCTTTGGATCACCTTGCTTGATGATGGTGCTAGTTCCTTGCTTCATAGTATGGCTCCTTGCATATTTCTATGAATTGATGAGACATGAATCTTATGAAGGAGCTCTTTGACACCTGAGATATCTATTATACTTTGATGATGATGCTAGCCCATTTTCCTTGTCATCATGGTAGTTGCATATTTGTACGGAGGCTTGGTCATGGAGTTGATATTGTGTAATGAAATATGGCTCTTGCAGAGGAATGCCTTAACTTTTGAATTGTCTATTGTGTTTCTACAATGATGTTTGAAGCAATAGATAACCATTTTCCTAGAGTGCTCACCCTCTTGCACATTAAAATTCCATGCATACTATTTGATGATGTGATGGAGCGACCTAGGGTTTAACTGTAATGATCCAAATGCTAAAAATATCATAAAATAACATAAGTACACACCATGTAGTTTGGCGATGCCTTGTTCCATAAATATTGACAAGTATTCCATCTTCTTCCTTCGTAATGTTGATATTGTCCTTCTTATCTTCCTTGAAATGTTTCATGGTAATGAGGGTGTTGATATGGTTTCACATTTGACAATTTTTCCTTCATTTTGCACACCCATTTCATCTATCTTCTTTTCAATGACAAAAACATCCTCGATCATCTTTGTTTGGTCCTTGATTACTTTAGCCTTGGAGGTAATACCATCATATTTGGCATGTACATCCTCTAGATGGAGTTCAACTTTTTCATTTATCTTCCGTTGACCTTCTTGAATCTTGTCTTCTTTCTCCTTTTAAAGCTGCAAGGTGACCCCATCTATCAAATTCTGATATCCTTCTTCAATTCCGGCTTGCATTTCTGACTTTACCTCATCCATATTTAAGAATTCCTCAACCTTCTTGCAAATTCCTCTTGCAATATTTTGGTAGATTCTTCATCCAAGATCCTTCTTCTTCTTTATTTTGACAATTCTTCTTTACTTCTTTCAATAACTTAACCTCATCCAATATTTTTTTATTATGGCTTTGTAATCTACATATCTCTTCATCTTTCTTTTTCAAATCTTCCCTTGATTCATCTTTTTCCCACTTGCATTTGCTAGTCTTTTCTTGCTTTAGGTTCGTAACCTCCTTAATGATTGATTCATTAAGAGATATTATCTTACATAGATGCTCACCCTTCTTCTTAATCTCTTCCTTTTCTTATTTTATTCATCTTGAATTCTATACATTTCCTTCATGTTTGTATCATTAATCCATTTATTTGAGAAGAATTTTTCAAATTCTTCCCATGTGCAATGTCATCTAGTATCTTGATCAATACTCATCCATCATGTACATAATGTGAGCGTGGATCACAACTCCAAGATAGATAAGTTACACAATAACTCCTTAAATAATAGGGGAATCCCCTCCTWGTAACCAAATACCTTTCATACTTCACAATTCCATGTCCAATAATGAAGACATGATCTCTTATATATAGTTGTTCACACTTGCACATGAGGCCCTTTTACTACTAGGCCGACCCTATTGCATATGTATTTACACATTACATGTACAYTTAGRCCCATATATGCCCCCCTTGGGGTCATATCATATACATTTATTCATATATACGCCCCCCTTGGGTCATAACATTAACGCTAACTTGGCAGGGTTTTGGCACTTATCTTTGAGGAGCGCCTCATTTTTCACATGGTTGAATTCATTACACATACACTACGATTCTTGAGAAACTTTTATACCTTGGGAATCATGATAGGTGTTTCCTACGGAGTTATGTCCCTTGCCTTGGGAATTGTAGCATCCTAGGGTGTTGTGTCTTGCATTTAAAGTTTTGACAGGTGCATTGGGAGTTGTGAAATTGCTTAGGATGTTGTGATGTTTCCTAGGGGATTGTAACATGCATTGGGAACTGTGAATCTTCCTAGAATGTTACAAAATCCTTACCACAGGTCTTGCATGATAGTCTTTCTTTAGTTGGATATGGAATCAACATTTTGGCATGGGATTTAGGTGGTTTTCGGCCTATGGATGAGGATTGATAGCACTACACTTCTTAGAGAGAGCTCCCTAGGGCTTGATGTGTCTATCATTACTTTATGGTGGCATTTGATGAGATAGACACTCATTTTTGGGGAGCACTCCACTCTTTAATGATTTTTCAGTCTTGCATGCTATGGTTGGAGGGGCCAACCCACTCCTTTTTGCACAAATGGACTTCATCGGTAGTGAACTTGGATACTTTCTTATATTTTGGTGATGGGAGTGAACTTTATGATGGGAACTAACCACATTTCCATAAATCACTCATCTTCTTGTACACATATGGAGGTTTTATTGCACAAGTTGTAGGTTGGGAAAATTCTGACCCAACCACCAAATGCTGACAACTAATAGAAAACCTACCCACTGTCACCTTAGATAGGTATTCTTGCCACTTAAGAGATGAAAGAATCACCTCAAGGGGGGAATCTTAGGTGACCCTAGGGGGGAATGAGATGGAAAGTGGAAATATGCAAGTGTATCCCCTATAGGTCAAGATACTAAACGTGAAAATGATTGAGAAAGAGTCTTGGTGGTAGCCAATGGTTGCCAATAAGTATGAGTACTTGCAAAGGGTGATTGTACCTACCCAAGACACGAGAACAAGCCAAGTATGCACATAGTATGTTAGGTGGACAAACAAGTTATGCTTGATGTCCCTAATTTCAACAATATACATAGATATATATCAGCAATAAGGTAGTTTTTAAAGCTTCTAAACAATTTCCAAAAGTCCAACGAAAGATGCAAGAGATAAGCTAGATAAATGCTAGTATTACTCAAGTATGAAAATCATAAGACTTCAACAATGAAACAAGGTTGTAATAAAAGGTATTGTAGAGATACAACTGCAACCTTATGGCTGTAGCATTCAAGTTGTTACAACCAAGAGATCAACCATCAAAATTTACCAACTATCCACCCAAAAAGTGCGCTAGCCTCAATAGATTAAAGTGGAAAACTTTTAGTAACTTTCAACGGTTGAGTAGTGATTTATTAATGAAAATGTATTAGGTATTTTGCATCCCTAATAGTTGTAGAATAAAAGTTATGACAATAGCAAGAAGACTGAGATAACTAAGACACACTAGAGGGTTTAGCAACCTCAAGGCATTCACAAAAGAATCCAACTTGAACAAGATTGATATCTCATCAAAACATGTTTACCAATGCAAACAATTTTACTTCTCCAATGCAAAAATTAGATTAGTGCCTTTATAATTGGGTGAATGGAGTATTTAAAGCACAAGTTAGATCAAAAATATCCCTAGGGGTGTAAATCCTCTTACTCCCTAGGGAATTCCAAACAAACTAGGGTAAGTCTAGGAGGGTATACACACTTGTATTTCAACTAGCAAACCATATCCAAGAATAAATTATAAACTTAATAAATGAGATGAAGTTTAATGGAGGGTGTATGCAACATATTGTTATAGAAAGATTTTCCTCACCCTAGTAAACCTTTCACATAAGGCCTTTTTTCATTTCCCTATGCAGACTTGAAGTCCCTTTTTCGCAAATCCCAGAGCTAAAAACATTATTTTTCCACATATACGCGTCCTACCTATAGTACAACATTTGTATACGTAGGTTGCACCACTACAACCCACGTACATCGAGATTTGTGCCCAAAATTAAAAAATGGTGTCGAGTTTCCATGTCACATCACGAGATCCATGATCCTTGACCTTCCATATACTGGAAACGTTATGAATCGAACCTTCAGTTCCACTTGAAGGCTACAAATGGGCCAAATCCAAGCTATGGAAAAGCGGAGAAGAATTCAAATTTGAGAGCAATGTTACTGTGGAGAAATTATTCACTTCAAATTGAGTCTACATCCCTTTGTCCTTTAAGTTTGAACACATTGTTCAACCCCCAAGCTCTTCCCTACTTGATTGAAAACTTCATTGTCTCTCTTACATGAGCTTGCCTTTGGTGGAGGCCCAACTGGAAGGAAATTACTTTCTCGGTTCCAAACCATGCCGACACAAAATTTTGTAATTCATTCACTTTTGTTGATTACATTTTAATAGAAATACTCTTTTCTCGTCCAATTAATATCTTGTGGATATTTGAATTGTTATTCCATGGGCATATTTGTTATGAATGTTGATGGATTATGCTATTGAATGTGCTAACATTATATATTATCACCATATGTTTGTGTTTCTTGGTTGTTGAGGACTAGTTGTAGGTGTATTGATTTGAGTCAAATCCTCAACAGTAGAATTCATCGAACGTCTGGACGAGGTAGGCCTTTTATCTTGTCTTGTTAGCATATTTTTTTATATAGCATACTTGAGATTAGAGTCGATTTCTGCAGTTATTTTCATCTGTTGTGGCTTACCCCTAGCCATAGAGAGATTTTCCTCATAACATAATTGGCAACCATACTGGGGATTGAATCTTCTTTTTCGGGGTTTGGAGTGTTTTTCTCCTTAGATTGCTCTTGTTTATATTGAGTTTCTTTTCGTATGATTGCTTGACAACCTCTTTTCACTCTGAGTCTGAGTTTCTTAGCCTTCTCCTTAGCCTGGCTGTGTTTTAACACATATACGTGGTTTTTTTGCCTGACAGACGTGTACATATGCGTGCTAGATTTATGCAAGAAGCGTATATACTCACTTTTCTCCTGAACAGTCACGTACATCACCCTTTGTTACTTGGTTGCTGTTTTTTATGGTTGTTGGGCAGGTTTTGATGATTGTTGAGGCTTCTTGGGTCTTTGTTATGACTGTTAAGTGTCCGTGGAATGACAAGAAACCTTTCTTTGGTTGAATCTTTGGGCGGTGCCTTTCTCATCATCCTTTTCATTTGATTGTCCTTGCATCTTCTAGGTGTTTTGCTTCTTAATATCCTACTTGGTTTGTCTATGTTTACACACAGTAGAATTTTTATATCAAGTTGTTGTTCAGTCCTTGCATTTTCATTCTCTTATAAATAAAATACAAAAACATTAGGCATTTTACATTGTTGGCATTTAATCTTTTGAGTCTTTATCATTGATCTTAGTACATGTAAAGAAAGATTGCATTTTATTTAGAATTGCGGAACTGAATTGAGAATTGCATTTTTATAAGCATATCATTTATTGGGAATTGAAGTTAGGACTTTCCATTGTATTCATATTCATTTATTTTACTTGTTGAGTCATAACATCACTAGTTTCACGACTGCACCTTTTTGAGTAAGCAAGGCCACTAAAAGTAA
>JASDQU010435402.1:24525-45847 GCA_032191745.1 Picea mariana
GTCTTCTCTGTTACGAAAATTTTCAATACTTCCATGATCTCCCCTTTTAAACCCTCCATCATCTCTTGTAGTTCATCTTTTGTTACTATCTTCTTTTGTAAATCATTTATGTCCCTACGCATTTCTTCACCTTCATCAAGAGTCCAAGTAGGATTTTCTGGAGGCTTATTTGGTGTCGAAGTTCCCTTTTTGGGTGGCATGTTGGCCAAGTATCACTTTTGAACCTTTATTTTGAGGTGGTTCTGCTAGACAATCTTTCTTCTGTTGTATCTCCCAAGTTTCGAACCTTCTGGGTATGAAACTTTATTTTATGTAGTTCTCTAATATTTCTTCTTTGCAATTCCACAGGTCTGATCAAAATTGGATGTGCCAAGTGGAATTTACGGTAACTTCCCCACAACTTTCCGATTTTTGTCCTTTCCAGGAGATCTCACTTGTATAGTGTGCCCCGCACAAAATAATTCATATAAAATTATGAAACTCACACCAGATATACTACAGCCTATCCATAATCTAATGAAACCGGACCCACTCAATTTGGATACTCTAGGAACAAGTTATGATTGTTTTACCTGGAACACCTTCTTGAGACTAATCAATAGGACTAGTCAGATACCCTATCTTACACAGGGTGTATATACAAATTTAAGATGACCCAAAGGCTAAAAGTTTTACCACATATACCTTACTAATTTCTATAAATATACTCTAGATTTTAGGGTCTGAAATGTTACAGAAAATGTTTTATAGTGAAAATTCCACAATGACTCAGTTCAGGATGATTCCAAAACCCTATCTTGTACAAGTTGTATCTACGAAATTATAAGGTCTCAGGAGCTAAATTTTGAACCCAACGTACCTTGATCTGTCTACTAAATATCATCCAAGCCATTCCTTCTGAAATTTTGTAGAAAAAAAATTATAGAAAAAATTCCAAGGTGTCTTAGATGTAGCAGCGAAACCCCAAGACCTTGAGCTCTGATACCATATGTTAAGAACCAAATATCAATATAGCATAGAAAAACCTCAGAAAAAGTACTCAACGCCTTGAAAAAAAGATAATTTTAGATAATAAGCCTCTTCAAAGGGGCAACCTCCTTTTACCCCACTTAAATGTTCAAGTACAAGATGATTCAAAATGAAAATGTCTCCTTGGTATATATAGGAGACTAGGAGGTATAGTTACAACTAATGGCCTAAAGACAACATAAATAAAATAAAATTACTAATATAATATGCCCCAATTAAGGGGTAATGAGCCAATATTCGGGCTTCACACTCTATTTCAAGCTTGTGTAAAAATGAAACCATGTCCAAGCAAAGTTTTGTTTAGTTTTTAAGCTTGTGTAAAAATAAAATCTATCCCAAGCATGGTTTTGTTTTGTTTTAAGCTTGTGTAAAAATGAAAACAATCCCGAGCTTAGTCTTTTTTCTTTCTCATGCTCGTAAATCAATGAGAATGTTACCAAGTAAATTTTTGTCACTTTATCAGACTCGTAAAGGTTATATGAAAAAGGAACCCCCTGGAGTTCCCTTTAAGCTCTTTTCAGACTCTCTAAACATGAAAAAATTGTCGAGTGATCTTGTTATTTTCATTCTCATTAAAGTATTTGAATAAAACATCTATTGAGGGGTAGTTTATCTCTTTTTCGGTCTCATTAGATTACTTTACGAAAAAGGACATTTTGGAGTTTCCTTTAAGTGTTTTTCAGACTCTCTAAACATGAAAAACCCTTGAGTTTACTTTCTTTGCACTCGTAAAATAAACATCGAAAGGCCCATATGGGACTGAACCATTCCTTCCTAGGGTTCATTAAAGATACTCCGAGGGACTCATTCGAAGGATGAGATTATAGTTCAAGCATATGTTATCCTCCTCAAGCTTGTGTAAAAATAAAGAGGTACTCGCCAGAAATGGTGGGGAGAAATTGGGAAAGAAATGTGTCTAAACCTGTATTCTATGGAAGAGTCATTTTTGAACATGACACCCTTTCACCCACTTTGTGTCTAGGTTGGAAAATCCTCTTTTTTCTTGATCATACTCCTTTATAAGATTACAATTTGGTCTGTGATTCTTATTGTTGAGTAGTTGTTTCCAAGACAGTTGTCATGTTGTCAATATGTTCAAAGAGAAGTTCAACCCGGAAATCCTTCTATTGTGTCGGCCATTTCTGCAGTCCTTAAGACTTTTATTGTGTCGACCATCCTTGAGTCATTCCTAAATCACTGGTTACTATGATCTATCTAAAATCGTTTTACCTGTTTCGTGTCATTGATGGGGGATACATTAAGGCCCTCTTGTGACGAGTCTTTCCCTATCGACTTCATCTCATTATCCAGGAATTAGACTTAGAAACTAATTGGTACCTTGGAACTTGCATGCCTCAATGGCAAGTTTCTTCGCTTTCGACAGTGGATTTTCATTATTGACCCCTGATCAGGAGATTTCGCCAAGTGTTCGACTTCAGCTCACAAATTTGCACTCGTTGGATTGTACTAGTGTACCTTGGGATTCATTGACATTAATGGTGATTTTCCTTGCACTTGTTAATAGTATACACTAATGAACGGTAATAAAGTGGTTTCTACCATGCTCAACTCCAGCACATGTATTCGCATGGTTAGATCCGTACTATAGAGTGGTGGAGATGAAGACCCTGAATCTTTTCTAACAGATTTAGGTTGCATTGGAGTATATTCATATTGTACTGTTGCATAGATCCACAATGTAGGTCTTGTGGCTATGTTCAAATTTGAGTCTTTAACACATAGATCCACAGTGTATATTTGGTTTCTATGTTCAGATTTGAGTCATAATGGCATGGATCCATAGTGCATGTTTGGTGGCCATGACCTGTATTACATGACATGGATATTTGCATGTCGAAATTTATGCTTTGAGTCATTTGTATTTTGAGTATGGGAATTCCTACCTCAGTGATGATATATTATTGTACTTTATTTCCTTGTTTGTTGGCAAGTTTCCAACTGGCATGTTCCTTACAAAGTATTTAAGCTATCACTCTGTTCTAACTTCATACTTTGGGGGGTTATCTCTTACACATTATTTTCATCACCCCTATGGCCATTAATTTAATGATGTAAACCTATTATTTGTCTTGAGAAGGATCAATGGCCTGAATCCTTGAAGAAAAATGAATATACATCTTCTCAGAGCGATGGAATTATACTTTTCCTTTGCCAAAAACCTTATAAAAAGGGATCATCCCACCTTGATTAGTGTTAAGGGTTCGATGATATAGGATTTTAATAGGTTGCACCATAGTGGCTTGCAACGTCGTCACAGTCTTCTCAGTGTTAAGGGTGCGATGATTTTCATACGTAGGAAAAAGGGGAATTTCTCAAAAGTTCTAGAATAGAAGCTTCGAGGGTGATGTGGCCTCCAATCGGTTTGGATCTGAGTCGCATCCCTGATATCTTGGGATCATCCTAACCTCCTCACACTATCCTTTTCATCCTATAAAAGGAGAGGAGTTCTCATGGGGAAGGTTTGATTGAGTTGGCTAAAGCTTAGTTGTAAATTTCATAAGTTTTGTAGCTTGGAGTTTTTGGAGCTTGTATATTGGCTTTGAGCTTTGCTTTGTCAAGATAGATTGTTGATCTCATAATTCTTGGAGCAGAAGTGTGTGGGAAGCAAGGAACTATTGGAATGGACATTAAAACATCAAGGCATTGGTTGTATTCTCCTTTTCATGTCTTTAATACAGTGATATATTTCTTTCCCATAAAATTGGTCTTATTTTATTGTATGACTCCTTGATCACATACATAGGTTTTGTTGAGTATACATTGTTGCGTTCACTTCATTGGCTTGTGTTTTTTGACAGGTTAAGCATCCCATAAGCCTTGAAATGGAGCGAGGATGACACTAGTGAGGACAAACGACATTTAAAAGGTATGTCATTTATCTCTTATTAGTTAGTATGCTTGATGATTAAAAATTAGGAGAAGTTTTATATTCGGTCTTGTTTTGTTCTAGTTTCGGGGTGAAACTAGGGAGATCTGTTTGTGTCTTCACTTACTAATTTGTTCGATAACACATACGAAACATCATGTCTAGGGAATGTCCTCCACTGTTCCAACATATTGACCCAACCAAACCTTAAACATCTACAATTGTCCTGTATAATTTCCTACACTGTTCAATATGGAAGTACATATTCATAATCATACAAATAGAGGGATCAATAGATGGAGAACACTATTTCTAACATCGAGGCCAAATATATCCCCACATTGGTCTTCACTTGCATAGAAAATCAACAATTTATTGTCATCCTCACATGCAAGTGTGATCAACAATTCAACCCTAAATATGCAATCTATTATGCAATAAATGATAACCAACACATTAAATTAATTGAATCAATCACTCAGTATCATTAAACACTTTAGAAGCACAAGGAACAATGAGGCGAGTTTTGATCTGGATTTATGAGCGGAATGAAAGGAATAATAGGTTGAATAAAAAAACACAGAGATACGAAGAACAACAACAGATATCCAATGAACAATAACTTCTAATGAATAAATAAAATAGGTTGAAACTGTAAAACTGCAGAATTGAAAACAACTTGCTTGAATGGTGGTAGTTATCTCTGAGAAGAGATGTGGCTGCTACGTGCATCCGTCTGAGAAGAATCATTACAATGAGGCTCTAATGGCCCTTTTAACATTACTCATGAATGTCAAAACCCTAGACATCCAAAAACCTAACCCTGGGAGATGAAACGCCAAAATTTATTTGGGCCCCAATGGGTAAGTTGGTACCTCAACTTCCTGGGGTCGTAAATTTTTCATACAACCTCTGTTTTAGGCGTGTGATATCCCATTGGAAATGTCTTCTTGATAAATACACATTATGTCATCAAACTCTGACTTCATCTATAGTTTGACTGTGGCAAGAAAAAAAACATTGTTTATGGCCCCAAAATGACCTTGGAAGTACATAAAGATGTGTTGACATGAAAAATTACAAAATAAGCCATTTGTATTAGGAGGGCGACCACCAGTCTCCACCTAGAACATGTGTAGGGATTCAGATAGCCCCGGATGTATAGAACCCAAAATTACAAAGAAGTATAGAATAACGTGTTGAACTAAAAACTATCAAGAGGAGCGAGTTGGAATAGGTGGGCGGCCACCAATATCCACCTAGATCGGTCATCCCCCCTTAGGAATCAATGGTCTCCATTGCATTGAGTTTCCCTATTAGGTGAGGAAACTTCTGTTGAATTTGGACGTGGGTTAGTCACTTGCCTTGGTGTAGGAGTTTCCCTGGCTTGACAACCCGATAAAGTTGGATCCTCTGCTGGCGAGTGCCCTTGACCTATGTGTCCAATATATGATTAGTGGATGCGTGTTTCATGCAGTCAGGGTTGAGCTCTGTTGGTGTCAATTGTTCTGCAATCTCTGAGGTTTCTAATAATGGTGAAAAATATGGCTGAAGGAGGTCCAGATTGAACACTAGGTGCAAGCCAAGGAAGGGTGGAGTGTTGAGATCAAAAGCATTGCTACCCACAACCTTGGTGATAGTGTGAGTCCCATAGTGAAGTGGGTGGAGCTTTTGATGGGGTCCTGTAAGGCGCTCTTTATGTAAATGTAACCAGACCTTGTCTCCCACTTGAAACCGATGTGGTACCCAGTGTTGATCATGGCGTTTCTTATACTTAGCATTGGCTTTCTGTAAAATCTCATGGACCTGTTGGCAGATGTGTTGAATCTGCTCAATGAATCTGGTGGCTTTGTTGGCCTCAGAATGAACATGGGAAGATTTTTCCTGTGTGGTTGCAAGAGGTAGTGCAACATCAATGGGACCCAAGGGTTGGAATCCCAACCCCACCTGAAATAGGCTATGGCCAGTGGAGCTATGGAGAGACTTGTTGTAGCCGTGTTGAACATAGGGAAGACTCTGATCCCATGTATGTGGATGCTTAGAGTTGTACATGCAAAGGATGTGAAAAATAATCTTATTGATGACCTATGTTTGGCCGTCAGTTTGGGGGTGGAAAGCAGTGGATTTAGTGATTTTGGTGTCCAACGATGACCAGAGACTCGAAAAAAATGTGATAAGGAACCTGTTGTCTTGATCTAAGGTGATGGTCTGTGGTATCCCAAAATGGACCCACACCCATTTGAAGAAGAGCTTGGCAATATATGTCGCTATGATGCTCTTCTTGTAGGTTGTGATAATGACCATCTTCGAAAATTGATCAACCACCGCAAATACACAATCATTTTCGTACTTGGTTGAAGGAAGGCCAAACATGTAATCCATCGAGATGGATTCCCAAGGCCTCGCAGGAGTAGGAAGAGGGGTGTATAAGCCTTGCTTCTTGGTGGATGGCTTGGCAATAGCACAGGAAGTGAAAGATCTTATATACTTGTTGATGTCTTGTTGAATTTTTGGCCAACAAAAACGTTTCTGTAGAACGACCACAATTTTCTCCATGCAAAAATTTCCAGCCATCCGACTGTAGCGAGCCTCCCAAATCAGCTTTGCACACTTTCTTATGGGAAAAAAGAGGTGGCCCATATGGCATAACAGTCCATCCTAGATGTGAAAATCAGTAACATTCTCTCATGTACCCAAGAGTTGATAGGTGGTGGCAAAGTTAGGGTCACGCTGATAAAGTTGGGGCCACTCAGATGCCTCATGCCCACATGAATGGAGCATTGTGGTGAGTGCAGTAATGGGAGGGCGACTGAGGTAGTCAACGACACGATTTGTTCTCCTTGTCTTATACTTGATGTTGAGATGGAACTGTTGTAGGTATGTGGACCACTTTTTATGGCGTTCATTCTACAACTTCCCTTATGTATGTATGAACTACAAAGGCTTGTGATCAATGTGGATGATTGTCTCCTTTCCCATAATGCAATGCTTCCATTGATGATAGGATTTCACAATGAAATACATTTCTTTGTCATAGGTGGGGTATTTTCGGACAATATCTGAGAGTGTCTAACTATGGTATGCTACTGGATGAGCATGTTGAGTGAGGATTGTGCCTACAGCATAGTCGGAGGCATCAGTCTCAATCTCGAATGGTTGTTGCAGATTAGGTAAGGAGAGTACTAGAGCTGAGCATAAGCGATTCTTCAGATCATCAAATGCGTGTTGTTGTGATTTCCCCCATGAGAACTTTTCATTTTCACTACCCTTGGTTACTTGGTTGAGGGCCCATGTAATATGGGAGAATCTCAACATGAACCTTCGGTAGAAGTTGTCAAGTCCCAAGAAGCTTTGAAGCTTCGTTAGTGTGGTTGGGGCTGGACATTCACTAATGACTTGGATCTTAGATGGATCCACATGTACCCCATGCTCATCAATAATGTATCCCAAGTATTGGACCCTGTTCATTCCAAAGGAGAATTTTTCCAAGTTGGCATATAGCTTGTGTTGTCGAAGAGTACCCAAAACCTACTGAATATGTTGCATGTGCTCCTCCCAAGTTTTGTTGAAGATGAGGATCACATCCAGATATACAACCACAAAAGAGTTGGTGAAGGGTCTCAATACATCATCCATCAATCTCATGAAAGTTGTTGGTGCATTTGTTAAGCCAAAGGGAATGACCAACCATTCAAAGAGACCTTCTTTAGATTTGAAAGTTGTCTTCCATACATTATTTGGTTCAATGGGAACCTGGTGGTAACCAAAATTCAGGTCAATCTTGTTGAAGAACTTTTCCCCCTTGAGTTGGTCAAGAAGGCCATCAATCCGATGAATTGGGTATCTATTCATGAATGTGATTTTGTTTAATGCTCTATAATCAATGCAGAGCCACCAGGTCCCATCTTTCTTCTACACCAACACAATCGAGCTTCTGCAAGGGGAGGAGCTAGGTCGGATGTGCCCCTTTTGAAGCAACTCTTGGATTTGGCGCTTGATTGCATCATTTTACATCAGTGATCGATGATATATTGGTCCATTAGGCAGCGGTACATCGGGGGTTATATCAATTGGATGCTTGACTTAGTAGTGCGTTGGTACCCCGGTAAGTGAGGAGAAGATGTCTATGTACTCTGCCATGATCTCGTCCATTTGATTCTTCTACAAAGAGAGGCTATGTGTAGAGGTCACGTATGTGGCAGAGACCTTCTGTTTACTGCGAGCATGGATCACAAAGAAGATGAACTTCCAAGTCTATGAAATGACCTTACTGCATTGCATAGTAGATATTAAAGAAATAGCAGTAGGCAGCGCTACGTTTGGTATCCTGTACAATTGTCTACCCAAATTAATAATAACATTACGGGGTCTAGACTCATACAAAACATGTCACTTCCACAAATACGCCTGGACTAAAAGAACATCATAAACTTAAAGCGGAGAAATATCGCGCAATACCTCGTCTTTGAAGGGCTTGATGTTGTAAGACAGACGCCATTGTTGGTTGACACGGAGATCTCATCCTTCAAGAATCTTGTCGATGGTGTAGGGTTGTGGGTTCATTGTTATTGGAAGTTCTAGACGCTTGACAACCTCTGTTGAAATCAGGTTCTTTTGATTTCCTCTATCGATAATGAAATTCAACGGAGTCTCCTTTACCCACATTTGTGAGTGAAAGAGGCATTCCCCTTCCTCTGGTTCTTCTGTTTCACTTGGTTGGACTTTGGTGGTAGAGACAATGGCACTAGGTTTGGCATCGATGATCTGCTTCCCACTTTCTGGATTTGATTCAGAGTCAAAATCTTCCTCTGACTTAGAAGTTTTAAACTCGGCTACCAGTGACTGCTTGGAGTGACAATATTCAGTGTTGTGTTAAGGGATTTTATGGTAGTCACGCCATTTTCTCATGTCATTCTTCAACTTCTCATTACCCTTCTTGGATTGCGGCTTGGATTGGTTTTCCTGAGAGTGGACATCTTTTCCCTATCCCATGTTTTGTGGGTTTGGGTCGCCTTTTCCCTACTTAAACTGTGAGGAGTTTGTAGATCCAAAATTTCACCTCTTCTTCTTAAATTTTTGCTCGATCTTGACAACATATTTATAAGCCATACCTAATGATGCGATGTCCAGAAAATCCATTTATGTTTGACTGTATCTATGCAGAAAGTTTTGGTATTTGAGCACCAAATGTCATTCAAAGTCTTTGATACCCAATTTGGTGCGCAGGGTATGGAAAATATTGGTGGAATCTGGTACTGTCTGGTCTCTTTCTTGACGCAACATGGTCTATCTTGTGTACTGGTCCTTGTAGATTTCAACAAGGTAGTATTGTTCTTTAATGGAATCCTTGAAGGAATCCCATGTGGGGGCGACCACAAATATTGCAGATTCCTATATGGCCCTTTTCTCAGAGTAAGTATCCCACTAGTCCTTAACATGGGGGTCAATCTTGAGGAGTGCAAAAGTAATCTTTTCCCTGTCGGAAAAATTATGGACTGAAAAATACCCTTCAATCAGATTCAACCATTTATCTACAACATTTGCATCTATCAGTCCTTCTAATAATGGAATATCAAAATTTACTTGTACCTTGAAGGGGGTCACATGTCCGCTTGATGAATGTGCTTCTCTTGTGTATAGTCACCAAAGGATCTATGCAAAGTTGTCCATCATTTTCTTCCTTTGTCCCCCAAGGGCTTCCTCGAACAATATTTTAAAAGGATCTATTGCTCCATCATCTTTCTTCTCATCCCCCATGGGTTGTTTTCGGGCTCGAAGTGGTCAATATTGCAAAGGCTCGACTGGTTTGAGTCCTAACTTCTTGTACCCAGATCTTGTCGGGGGCATGCATGAAGAAAAATAAATGAAAAGAAGACCTCTCTAATACCACTGATCCATATTTATGAGCAGAACAAAAGGAACAAAAAACCGAATACAATAACATAAAGATACAGATAACAACAATGGATAGCCAACAAACAATAACTTTTTTTGAATAAATAAAATAGGTTGAAACTGTAAAACTGTAGAATTGAAAACAACTTACTCGAATGGTGGTAGCTATCTCTGAGAAGAGATGTGGCTGCTACATGCATCCGTCTGAGAAAAATGATTACAATGAGGCTCCAATGGCCCTTTTAACATTATTCATGAATTCCAAAACCATATACATCCAAAAACCTAACTCTAGGAGATGAAACACCAAAAGTTATGTGGGCCTCAATGGGTAAGTTGGTATCTCAACTTCTCGGGGTCGTAAGTTTTGCATACAACCTTCGTTTTAGGCGCATGATAGCCCACTGGAAAGGTATTCTCAAGAAATACACATTATGCCATCAAATCATGACTTCGTCTACAGTTTGACTATGGCAAGCCAAAAAAACATTGTTTAGGGCCCCAAAACGGCCCTAGAAGTACAAAACGATGTGCTGACATAAAAACTTCCAAAAAGAAACCAGCTGGATTAGGTGGGAAGCCACCAATCTCCAATTGGAATATGTGTAAGGATTCAGAAAACCCCAGAAGTGTAGAACCCACAACTACAAATAAGTACAGAAGAATGTGTTGAACTAAAAACTGTTAAGAGGAGCCAGTTGGAATAGGTGGGTGGCGACCAATATCCACCTAGATCAAGTTTCCTAGCCATTGGATCATAATCAAATCAAATCCTAAATACACATTCAAAATTACAGGTTTGCAATCCATGCCAATGATCATTCACCAATCAAACCTTATATGCCTAACATTATAAATCAACATATATCATCCCAAGAAACACCATTTATGTATTTTGTAATTCAAAACTGYTCATCAGATCACTATCAACACTCCCTCAAAGAGTATATTCACTTACATAATTGACACTAAATCATAAACTAAGTTCTCTGTTTACTATTGTTATTTTCATGTTTCTACTATGTTTCTATTGCTATTTTTGTATGTTTTTATTCTTATTCTACAGGGTTCTGTAGTCATGGAAAGAGGAAATTCTGCTACTCATATGAGGAGGACAAGAAGACTAGTTACCAAGGCCCTTAGCCACAACAATCAAATGAAGAGAAAAACTAGGGTGTTTCTAAAGATAATTTCAATACAAATGTTGAAGAGAATCATGGTACTCTGCCATCAACCATAGTGCAAGGTGCAAGTTCAATCAAGAAGATCAATGCTATCAAAGGCTAGAAATAATAGGGTCTGATGAAGGAAATTGAGGATGTTGAATTCAATGAATATTTGGTGAGAGTTATTGTGGAAAAAAAGGAATTGCACCAAAATAATTTCATTATTGGCTTAATGGTCTCACACAAACAAAGAGGAAAGGGCCCCTTCACTATTCAATGAAGAAGAGGAGGTAGAAGTAGTTTCTTGGTGTAAAATTGGGCCATGGCAAGGGGGATTCACCTTGTTGAACAATATCTTATCAAGATCATTCATAAAGGGAGTTTTAAAATTGTGAAAAATTAAGTCAATATATTATAGGTATTGTCAGGGGGGAGCATGGGGGAATGTAGTTTACAAGGGGGTTTACAGGTATCGGAGATTATAAAAAGGGGTATCTAGTAAAAATTAGTGATATCTAGTAAAAATAGGGAGTTTTATTGGAAAGATGTATTGGGAGGGGGGTTTAAAGAAACGATTTTGGGAGGTATTTATTAATATTTAGTGAAATTAGGGGTGTTCTTTAATATCCCATGAATTCACGTGTTATGCCACATTTTCATTGAGTGAAGGCTCCGTGGGCGATGGGATGGAGTTGATACAACTAAAGGTCAATATTGCTCAAATCTATCAATGGATACCAAATCCATTCAAAGATGGATTTCCTAGGAAATAACGGTGGGCGATGTTCAAGAAAAGACATCCACAACTTGTATTATGAACAATGGAGGACCTAAATAGAAATGGAGTTTTGAATTGATGCACTCTAGTGACACTCAGTCTAATGCCTACGAGAAACATTCCTATAAACCATAACATATATGAAATTGTGATGAGATTGATTTACAAGCTAGACAAAATTATGGCATGTGTGTAATTTCCAAGAAAGGGAGCAAGAACATGCCAAAAATATTTCCGAAGACTAGGGAGAGGATAACTATTTTATGTTGTGTAAATGCAATTGGTCTATCAATAGTTAGGTTTTATTTGTTCAGGGTAAATGGTCAATTGAAGAACTATATAAAAAATTGTGATGCATGAGAATGTATGGTTTCACATCTCAATGCATGGATGAATAAATAATTGTTTATGAAATTAACTTTATCAAGTTTTTTCATCTGTACTTGGTGGCGTCTCACCCACTAATAGACACTTGTTAATTTTTTATGGCCATGGTAGCGACATATCTTTACAAACTATGGAGGATGCATACAAGATGGCCATCTAGACTTGTTGACTTTGCTTGCACACAATACTTATAGGTTGGAACCCCTTGATGCGAGTATATTGGAGCCTTAAATAAGAATTACTTTTGCACAAAGAGAGAATATTGGATGGAAAAGAAACTAGGGATAGACGTAAAAAGGTTTGAATTAACAAAAGTTGCTAGTAGAATATTTTAAAAGGCTCTTACACCCTTATATATGAAGGTTGGATTTAGGTGAATTGGAATATGGCCACTAAATTTTGATGCTCTTTTTAATGATATGGGTTGTAGCCAAGCTTTTGAGGTACATGGCGAGGAAGATGCAAATCCTGCAGTAAACATGCTGAGCCTCTCTCAAGGACATTTCCAACCATTAGGTGATGATGATGAATATGTTAGTGCTACTCAATGTGATGATGAAGTAGATCAAGAGAATATGGTGTTACATCACATGAACCACATACATATTATATAGAACAAATTTAAAATGAGACTATTGAATTGAATATGATTAAAGGTTGTCAAGCAATGGGAGGCTCCAATGTGTAAATGACACTTTCAAGCCAAGTATCCTAGCGTGAGTGGTTAGAAAAATCCATGATGAATATGAACATATATATGGTTACCAACACTAATAAAGAAATCCTTAACATGCCTTTGTTGCTAGCACATTTGAACAATAATGAAGTTGTCCATTATTTTTTGCATAAGTCTAAAGTTCTACATATTGTTCTGTCAAAATCCTTGAAATGACAATTTTACATATTTTAAATTGAATTTTTGAATGCATAAATCAATTGAGAACCCTAGAAAACCTCTAGAGCACTTAAATTGTGCAATCTCAACAACTAAAATATGCAATTCCATCAATCCTTCTAAATTTTGATTGGATTTTGGACAAAACTAATAGAAAAGAATGTGCCAAAAAAATTAAAAACAGAGAACATTTAGACAGTGATTTATTTTTTTGTTAGATTTACTTTGCAATATTTGTTATCTATATTATCTTTTATCTTTCATTAAGTTTACTTCAAGGCAATATTTTTACTATCAAAGATATTTGAAAAAACACGATTTCATCGTGCCCACTCTTGGTAATGGTTGTTGTGTGGTGCTCTCAATAATGGGTGCAACATTGTGGTTATTTGTCTGGAACTCTTAATAATGAGTGCAACATTGTAATGGATGACACATTGTAGTGGTTTACATCATTGTTTTATGTCATTTTTTATTCTATTTATCGATTTACAAAGTATGAATATAATTTAAATTTAAAAGAGGAATTAAATATTAAAAATAATTTAAAATTTAAATATAAATATAATTTAAAATTTAAATATGAATATAATTTAAAATTTATTAATTGACAAAACATAAACCTAATATATTTTTTTTAGTAATTAAAAATTTAAAAAATAGATATAAATATGATATAAGTGTTATGATTAGACAAATATAAACATAATCTAAAATTTAAAATTAGAAGTTAATTAGATACCCCCGCAGGGAAACTCGCTAGCCTCCTCTGAGCATGATCTCGAAGGTACATATTCATCCACAACTATTAGCTTCCTTCCCTTCTCACATGCTTAGCAGGTCATTTCAATCATTGAATACTTGTAGGAAACACAAAATAGCGACCAGTGTGAAGCTTGGTCCTTAACAATTCATGATGACAAAAATCATGCGACGGATTTGTCTCGCCCCCTATTCCTAGGCTTCTTTCGAACCCGATGACTTCCATAGGGGCAATATTTACTAAAAAACCGTTGACAAAAGAAATTTTGCATGGATGACATTCCGGTCCCCCCTCTCCCTATGCTTCTATGCCAACTCCATCTAGCAGGGTATGTGGTGAAGCTACTTTTATACGTGGATGATCTTATTCTAATTTCAAAAAAAATACATGGATTAAGAGAACATTTAAAATCCTTATAAAAATTTTGTCAGAAGGTAGATATGCAAGTGAACATTACCAAGACCATAATCATGATCTTTTCTTTAAATAGAAAAGACAAATCAATCACCTTTCTTTTTGAAGGCAGTCCATTGGAGATAGTGAAATAATACAAATATCTTGGGATTGACTTCCACTATAAGATATCTTGGGATAATTTTAGGGTGAAAAGGATTGATCTAGGTGGATATAGGTGGCCACCCATTTCTTCCAACTGGCTCAAAAAAGTTTTCTGACAATTTTGGCAATTTACTATTTTTAGCAGTTTTAACTTCCGGGGGCATTTTGAGGGCCTAAATGAAGGTTTTTCGGGATCGAGCTTCTCAATGATATATGAAGGCATGATTGAGCCCACAAAATGAATCTCCTTGATTATACCTTTCCAACGGGTTATCACATGCTAAAACTGAGATCGTATGCAAAAGTTACGACCCCGGGAAGTTAATGTACTAACTTACCCAAACAGGGCCTGCATGACTTATGGCGTTTCATCTCCTAGGGTTAGGTTTTTGGATGTCTAGGATTTTTGGAAATCCTGTTTATTGTAAAAAGGCCTTCAAATCCTCATTTTAATCATCTTCTTGCGAATGAGCACAACCGTCACATCTCTTCTCAGAGATAAGCCGCCACCATTCCAGCAAGCTTGTTTTCGCTGCATTTTACAGTTTCATATTATTTCCTTATTGAATAGAAAATCAGTTTTACTATATCTCTGTTATTTTGTGTTAAGAACCTATTAATAATCTGTAGTCATTTTGTTCTGCTCATAAAATACGGATTAGTCGTATTAGAGTTGTCTGCTCCTTGTCATCTTAATGCATGTCCCCAATGAGGTCGGAGTACAAAGAGTTGGGTCTCGAGCTTGTTTCTCTTGAGGAAAAAATCTCTTGCACACCCAAGAAACCTCTCATGGCAGGAGAAAAGAAAGATGATGGGATAGGAGATCCTTTCAAACTGTTGATTGAGGAAGCCCTCACGCAACAAAGGAATGAGATGATGGATAGTTTCATGCAAATCCTTCAACGGCTACCAATAGGCGACGCATATTCTTTGAGCGAAGGTGCCACCCCCTTCAAGGTACAAATAAAATTTGATATTCCTATATTTGAAGGTCATATAGACGCAAATGTTGTACACAATTGGTTGAATCAACTAGAAGGGTATTTTTCGTCCATAACTTTTCGAATAGAGAAAAGATTACTTTTGCACTCCTCAAAGCCATTCCCCACATCAAAGATAGGTGGGAAAATTTCTGTGAGCAAAAGGAAACAGAGGAACCCTCACTATTTAAAGTCATGGCCACTTGGGATTCCTGGATTCTATTAAGGAACAATACTGCCCTGTCGGAAGTTATGACGACTTGTATACCAAATGGACCACACTGCAGCAAGAAAGAGAACAAGCAGTGCCAAATTTCACGAATATCTTTCATACCTTGCACACCAAGCTGGGTATCAAATATTCAGAGTGACATTTGGTGCTCAAGTATCGCAGCGCTCTGCATAGATACATTTAGACCAAAATGGAATTTTTGGACATATCATCCTTGGGCGCAGCCTACCGATATGTCGTCAAAATCAGGCAGAAGCTCAAACAAAAGATGCGGTAATTTGGGCCTGGGAACCCCTCACAACAAAAGCCAATAAAGTGCAGCCCTAACCCACAGAACAAAGGACACAGAAAACATGGACAGTATCAGGACAACCTGTCCAAGATGCAAGCAAATAAGGACACCGGAAAGACAAACAAAGATACCAAGAAGTGGTGTGACTTCCATAAGAGCCCTTGGCATAACACTACTAACTACCGCTCAAAGAAATCGATGGTGGCTGAAGTGAAAGCCTCTGAATCAGATGCGGGTTCAGACTCTAAGCCAGAACTAGAAAGGGGAAGACAGATCATTGAGGTGGAACCTAGTGCCACCGTTGCTACCACCAAGCTCCAGCTTGGTGAACCAGACAAGCCAGAAGAAGGAGAATGCCTCTTCCATTCACAGATGTGGGTAAAAGGCACCCCGCTGCACTTCATTGTGGATAGCGGTAGCCAGAAGAACCTCATCTCAGCAGAGGTCATCAAGCGGTTGGCCCTGCCGACAACACCGCACCCACAACCCTACACCATTGGATGGCTCTGCCAAGGAAGTGATCTTTGCATTAGCCAATAGTGTCGACTATCATATGGCATCAAGCCCTTCAAAGACAAGGTATTGTGTGATGTTTCTCCTCTCGAAGTTTGTGATGTCCTTTTAGGCCAACCTTATTTATGGAAACGTCATATTGTATATGAGTCTAGGCCTCGTAGTGTTATTATTACTTTGAACAGGAAGTTGTACAGGATACCCGAGGCAGTCCCACCTAGTGCTATTTCCTTGATCTCTGCTAAGAAATGTAGGAAGGTCATATCTCAAACGAGGAAGTTTGTCTTCTTCGTGATTCGCTCTCAAAATAAGTGAAAGATCACAGCCACATCCAGGGTCTCTGCGACCGACCTCTCCACACAACAGAAGCAAGTAGATAAGGTCATGGAAGAATACTCATATATCTTCTCCTCACCCATCAGGGTACCTCTACACTGTAATTTCAAGCACCCCATCGATCTGACCCCCGACACACCACTGCCCAATGGGTCAGTCTATCATCGCTCTTTGTTAGAGAATGAGGAGATCAAGCGACAGATCCAAGAACTTCTCCACANTCAAACGAGGAAGTTTGTCTTCTTCGTGATTCTCTCTCAGAATAAGCGAAAGATCACAGCCACATCGAGGGTCTCTGTGACCGACCTCTCCACACAACAGAAGCAAGTAGATAAGGTCGTGGAAGAATACTCATATATCTTCTCCTCACCTATCAGGGTACCTATACACTGTAAGGTCAAGCACCCCATCGATCTGACCCCCGACACACCACTACCCAATGGGTCAGTCTATCATCGCTCTCTGTTAGAGAATGAAGAGATCAAGCGAAAAATCCAAGAACTTCTCCACAAGAGGAACATCTGTCCCATCTCATCACCTTGTGGGACCCCAATCATGTTGGTACAAAGGAAAGATGGAACCTGGCATCTCTGCATTGATTACCGGGCTCTAAATAAAATCACAGTAAAAAACCGGTACCCGATTCCCTGAATCAATGACCTCCTTGATCAACTCACGGGGGCCAAATACTTCAATAAGATCTATCTGAAGTTTGGCTACCACCAAGATCCAAGTCATCTGTGACTGGCTAGCCCCAACCACACTCACTAAGATTTGAAGCTTCTTGGGCATTTCCAATTTCTATCGCAGGTTCATGTTGGGATTCTCCCATATTGCATGGGCCCTTAGCCAAATAACCAGGGGTGGTGGTAAGGTGAAATTTGTGTGGCGTCGGTCCCAACAACAAGCATTCGACGATTTGAAGCAACTCTTGTGCTCAGCCTCGGTACTTTCACTACCAGACCTACAACAACCCTTTGAGATCAAGACAGATGCTTCAAAATATGCGGTGGGCATTGTTCTCACTCATCACAGCCACCCCGTGGCCTATCATAGTGAGACACTATCAGATGTTGTCCGTAAGTACCCTACTTATGACAAAGAAATGCACTCCATTTTGCAAGCCTACTGCCAGTGGAGACATTACATTCTTGGGAAGGAGACAATCATCCACACTGATCATAAGCCACTACAGTTCATGTAGACACAAGGAAAATTGCAGAATGATCGCCATCAAAAGTGGTCGACATACTTGTAGCAATTCCACCTCAACATCAAGTACAAAATAAGAATCACCAATCATGTCGTTGATTGCCTTAGTAGAGCACCAGTTATGGCACTCACCATGGTGTTAGACTCATGCGGCCATGAGACCTCTGGATGGCCCCAACTCTATGAGATAGACCCGGACTTCGCCACCACCTACCAAATCTTGGGTGCAAACGTAGTTGTCGATAATTTCCATCTTCAGGATGGGTTGTTGTGTCATATAGGACATATTTTTGTTTCATCAAGCGATCGAGCGAAGCTGATCTAGGAATCCCACTACAGTTAGGTGGCAGGACACTTTGGCGTCGAAAATACAGTGGCGATGCTAGATAAACATTTCTACTGGCCGAAACTTCGATAGGAGGTCAGCAAGTATATCAGGTCCTACACTGCCTATGCTATTACCAAACCGACCACTAATAAATAGGGCCTGTACACCCCTCTTCCTACTCCTGACAGGCCATGGGAATCCATCTCAATGGACTACATGTCGGTCCTCCCATCCACCAAGCGGGGAAATGACTGTGTTTTGTGGTTGTTGGTCGCTTTTCTAAGATGGTGATTTTGGTTGCCTGGAAGAAGTACATCACAGTAGAGGCCACTACCAAGATCTTATTTGCATGAGTCTCGGTACATTTTGGAATCCCACAAACCATTGTCTCAGATCGACATAGTCGATTTCTCAACACATTCTAGTCGAGCCTCTGGTCACTACTAGACACCAAGCTCACCAAATCCACTACCTTCCACCCCCAGACAGATGGCCAAACTGAGTTCATCAATCAAATGATTGTGCATATCCTTCGCATGTATAATTCAAAGCACCCCCGCACATGGGATGAGATCCTTCCCTATCTCCAACATAGCTACAACTGAGCCCTACATAGCTCAACCGGCCACAGCCCCTTTCAGGTGGAGTTGGGATTCCAACCATTGGGTCCCACAAATGTTTCACTTCCCATTATGGTCACCTCGACCGAATCATCTCCTGCTCCACCTGAAGTTGACAAAGCCACCCGGTTCATTGAGCGGATCCAAAACATCTGCCAACAGGTTCAGAATATCCTGCAGAAGTCTAATGACAAGTACAAGCAGTGCCATGATTAACATCGGGTGCCACATAAGTTTCAGGTGGGAAAAAAAGTTTGGTTGCACTTGCAGAAAGAATGCCTTACAGGACCCCATCGAAAGCTTCACCCACTTCGTTATGGGTCATACACCATCACCAAGTTCGTGGGGGATAATTCTTTTGAGATCAACATTCCTCCTTTTTGTGGCCTACACCCAGTGTTCAACGTGGATCTCCTTCGCCCTTATTTCCCACCATTATTGGACACCTCAAACGTGGCAGAGAAGATGACACCAACAGATTTCAACCATGATTACATACAAAAGGCATCCAACAATTAGATTGTGGACACATAGATCAAGGGCACTCGACAGCAAAGGATCCAGCTTTATCAAGTAGTCAAAGCAGGGCAGCTCCAACACCAAGGCAAGTGGCTCACTTGGAGCCAAATTCAACAAAAATTTCCTCATCTGATGGGGGAACTCAACGCAATGGAGACCATTTCTTCCTAAGGAGGGAGGATTGATCCAGGTGGATATCGGTGGCCACCCACCTTTTCCAATTGGCTCAAAACAGTTTTCTGACAATTTTGGCAATTTACTATTTTTAGCAGTTTTAACTTCCGGGGGGCATTTTGAGGGCCTAAATGAAGGTTTTTCTGGATCAAGCTTCTCAATTATATCCAAATACATGATTGATCCCCCAAAATTAATCTCCTCGACGATACCTTTCCAAGGGCTATCACACGCCTAAAACGGAGATTGTATGCAAAAGTTACGACCCCATGAAGTTGATGTACTAACTTACCCAAATGGGGCCCACATGACTTTTGGCGCTTCATCTCCTAGGGTTAGGTTTTTGGATATATATGGTTTTTGACATTCCTGTTTATTGTAAAAATGCCTTCAAAGCCTCATTGTAATCATCTTCTTGTGAATGAGCGCAACCGTCCCATCTCTTCTCAAAGATATTCGCCACCATTCCAGCAAGCTTGTCTCCGCTGCATTTTACAGTTTCAACTTATTTCCTTATTGAATAGAAAACCAATTTTATTGTATCTCTATTATTTTGTGTTAAGCACCTGTTAATAATCTGTAGTCATTTCGCTCTGCTCATAAAATCTGGATCGAGGATATAGGGAGGATGGAGAGCCTCATACTTACTCCTAAATAGGTGTAGAAAAACTGAACTTTGGGATTGGAAAACCAAAAAAACCCTCTTTGGTTTTCCGGTTACATCAATTGTTCTCTATGGTTGTGAATTATGGGGAAGCAACATGTCAACTTTCAAATGGAGACAACTAGAAAGAATTCAGAATCAATTAATTACTAGCAATCTCAAAGTTAAAACCACAGTCCCGTATGGAATTCTTTTAGCTAAAAAATGTACTTTTCTATTGGAAGCGACAATGATAACCAAGTTAATAAGTTATTTAAAGAAGTTAGAAAACATGGATAACTGACATTGGCCCAATTTAGCTATGGAGTAGGAGTTAAATCGTAGGAAGAAAACTTGGATGAAGCAAAATAAAAAGTGGTTGAGCAAGTGGAATATCACTCTGCATGAATGTCCTAACACTAAGGAATAAATAAAAAAGTTCGTGATTGAAAAATTTAGAACTGCCATGTGGACCAATCACATTGGACGTAAAAAAACATACTACATCAAGGAGTTTAACCCAAATTGTGACCATAGTGAGAAAACATATTTAGGGGCAACTATTAAAGGAAAAACAAGGTTGTTAGTTTCACAACTAAGGACAAGTTCACATCACCTTAGGTGTGAGGCCGGTAGGTGGAGGGTACCCAAGGAATTTTTGGAGGAGAGAACTTGCATATTCTATAATAAGGGTGTGGCGGAGACAATGTGCCACTTTGTCACAGAATGTTCAACCTACAAGGATATCCGTAGTCAGTATGAAAACAACTTAAAAGTCGAGAACATGCACCAACTATTTGATGAGGATAAGATAACCAAATTGCTAGTCTTCTAGTCAAGATTCATAGTAGAAGATCTGACATCAAAAAGTGTGTGAACATGAGTTAGGGTTGTTATTCTCTTGGTCCCTTAGATTTTTCAGCCTCGTGGATGTCATTAAAATCAATCAATCAAGAGATGAGTTGGGAATGTCAATTTGGTTCTCAAAGGAGTCAAGCTACACGAAATTACAAAAAAGTAGTGGGAAGATCTTGTGGGTTGATTTGCTAGCAAGAATTTGTTTGAAAATTCTGTCTAAAAGTGGATGGCACTAACTTTCTAAAAAACTCTCGGTT
>JASDQU010435403.1:6922-35042 GCA_032191745.1 Picea mariana
CCCTCCGAAAGGAAGCTCCATTTTGTGTGACTCCACTCGGAAGAAGCTACCCAATAAATCTGGATTCTAGATCCGTTGTAGCAAGGTCCAACTCTAAGGGAAGGTTGGTTTCTCCCTTACCAGACCCTGAGCGGGCTTGGAGAAGGAGACAAAGGTTTTTAGATACAACCCCTCGTAGACAACCAGATTTTGTGGTTCCATTCTCAGTACCTTTTATTGGGGTAAGCCATATTCCTAGCAGAAGCCTTGGGACTCCTTCCTCACCTCCATATCAATCTCTAGAGACTACTTCTTATTCTGGTTCCCCATTGATAGACCTGTCTCAAGGACCTATCTCTTTTGATCATTTGGGAAGGTTAGATACCCCATTTTATCATAAAGCACCATTGGGAAAAAGAGAGTTGTTGACTCCTATGCAATCACCTCCAAGCTCTACGTCATCTCCTCAAGTTGTGGTCATCCCTACACTGCAAGTTTTTATCCATTAGTTGACCCAACCTGTAGTTCAAACCCCAGTTCAGCCTTAGAGAACGAATCTAAATCCTCATATGGTTGGACCAACTCCACCTAACCCTTGGTTAGCTGCTAGATTTAATCCCCTTTTTCTACCACCTGTTGATCAGCTAGGGGACCTGCCTAATTGGTACCTTAAAGTCTTGCCCAAGTTGAATTGGGAAAATGGTATTATTGCTGAAGATCACTTGACTACCTTTCAGGACTGCCTAGATAACTTTGACGTGGAAGAGGATGACGTTTTCTCTAGGATGTTTGCTCATTCCTTGGAGGGGGAGGCAAGGAAATGGTTCAAGAATTTCCCTAATAACTCTATAACATATTGGGGGAAATTACATGAAAAGTTTCTAAAGAGATGGGGTGTTAAGAAGGATAATAAATACTCTCTGTCATAGTTTAACACCCTGAAGAGAAATAATGGGGATACTGTCCCAGAATTGACAAGTAGATTCTATAAGTTATATCATTGTATTCAAGAGATTGTAAAGCCATCTAAAGCTACTGCCACGGTAGCCTATGCTGCCTCTTTTGAGGTTGAGTTTTCCCTTCATCTTAGATAAATAAGATCAACTGATTTATATGCTTTGTTCAATGATGTTGAGGAGCTAGAACGTAATATGAGAAGATTAGAGATGCCTTTAAGAACTAGACAAGATCCTTCTGAAAGGAGAGAATACTCAGATAGGAGAAGAGGGAAAGAATGTGATGTGTCATCATCTGACCAAGACCCTATGACCCTAGGGGAGGTGACTAAGTTTCCCAATACTATGGCTAATGACATAACCAAAGTAAAACAAGGGCAAGCTGCTCATTCTTTTGTGGGACCTGCCCCAAGAGCTCAAAATCAACCCATAAGGAATCAACCTCAGTTTAGGAGGCCTCCTAATGTGCTACAAAGAGAAAATAGGCAAGAGCAGCTAGACCTACCACAATCTTCTAGGGCTCAAGCCAATATGATAGTTCCTTCCCCTCTTTATTATGAAGAATACTATTAGTAGGGAGGAGAAGAGCCTGCAGACCAGCCCATGGACCTCAATATGCTATTTCATCATGATGATAGCCTGAATGTTGTAGGTGAATCTCCCCTTCTCGAGTTAGGAGGTCCCCTTCTTGAGTCAGGAGGTCCCCTCATGATCGAAGAAGAGGAAGAGCCCCAAGGGGAAAACATTTTCCTACAATATGAAGAGGCCTTTGATCTCTCCCCTGCCCAACCACAAATGGTTTCAGATAATATCATGGTTGAGGTCAGAAGAAAATATGAGCTTAGACCTAGGTTGAATGCTCCTAACTTCAAAAGAGAGGAGGTACCAAGGGGGCATGAAAATATAAGAAGGAAGGATCCCAAAGTTGCTGAAAATACGAAGAGACAGGCTGCACCAAGAGCTTCTGATTTCAAGAGGCCTGTTATCCCAATAAGAGAAGAACCCAAGGCAGCTGAATAGTCCAATACTCTTGTGGCCACCAGAAATGGTAGTCAGTCTCCACTAACACAACAACCTAATGCCATATTGATCAAACCCATGTGTGGGTGCTACCAAAGCTTCAGATGCGGGTCCATCAACGCCTCTACCTTTTGATATCATGTATGAGATTAGTAAACTTAAAATTCCCATGCCTCTTTCTTAAATTGTTCAATATCCTATGCATAGGAAATAAGTCTCCACCTTTTTGGGGATGAATGAACAACCTCAAACCCAAGTTGCTAAGGCTCAGTTAGTACAAGATAGGAGTGTCAATCAAATCAAGTGTCAAATATGACGGCCTTCCAAGATGATATTCCCCTTCAAGATGACCTAATTAATCTTAAAGATGATGCCCCCAAGATTATGCTCGGAAACTTGCCAGATGGAAGAGATGAGCTCACCCCACCATTTTATCTCACCCTAAAAATCCAAAATATCCACCTACATGATTGCCTATATGACTTCGGGGCCTAACACTACTTGATGCCCTTGACTATTATGGATAAGTTGGGATTAGAGATCACAAGGCCTTATAAAGATCTCTATTCTTTTGATTCCAAGAGAGTCCAATGTTTGAGGGCGATCAAATATTTGGTGGTGAAGATGGTCCAGATCACTAATAAGTTTGTTATGATGGATGTGGTGATTGCTGATGTCCCTCCTACTTATGGCATGTTGTTGTCAAGGAATTGGGAAACTTCTGTGGGTAGTAGTATGCAGTTTGACCTATCATTTTCTACCATACCTATATTTGGGGGAGAAACTAAATGCCTATATAGAGAGTGCAAGATGAACTATATCTTATCTTATCCAAAAAACCCCATAAAATTGCCCTTCCTACGCCGCTGATAACATTGGAAATTTCCTCCTCACCTATGAAACAACCCCTGTGGAAGGATGTGAAAATCTGATATTTGAAGAAGAGAAGCCTGACCCCACAGGCCTCTGGACTTTGAGATTTGATGGAGCATGCAATGGAAATGGAAATGGGGCAGGGGTCCTCTTATTTTCCCCCGAAGGGAAACGATCCCCTTATTGTTTCAAGACGGAATTTTCATGCACAAACAATGTGGCAGAGTATGAGGCTAGGCTCTGATTTTGGGACTTGATACAACAAGGAAAATGGGCATGAAACTCATTCAAATCTTTGGAGATTTAGATCTGATCGTGAATAAATATATTAATACATAATTAATGTATTAATTAATTATTACATTAATATTATATTAATGTATACGAATTAATGAGATCTATTAATATAATGTATTACATTAATGTAGTAGATAATAATAATGTATAAATGTAATCTATAAATTAGAGTATTACTTTACATTAATGTGTAATGTAGTTGATTGATACATTAATAGTGTAATGTATTAATTAATTAATTAATTTATACATTATTAATTAATACATTGCTAAAATATTAATACACTAATAAATTAATACATTAATAATGTAATGATACATTGATGTATTGTATTAATGTAATGTATAAATTAAAATATTAATTTACATTAATATATAAAGTAACTTATTAATTGAATGATACATTAATAGTGCAATGTATTAATTAATTTATAGATTAATACATTAATTAATTCATACATTAAATACATTATTACATAAATATAAAACATTCACCATGAGAATGACTATGGATGGTGTAATCTATCTATCTATCTATATATAGGAAATTTTCGTCACAGTGTGATGTAGGGAGATATTTTGTTGCATTGCGACAACCATAAATGTTTATGACAATGGAAAATTATATTGAGAGTTGTTCATCACATTATGACATTGGATAATGCTCGTGACGTTGGGACATGTTCATCAAAATGCGATGTTCAAAAATGTTTGTGAGGTTGTCATGTTGGGACATGTTCGTAAAAAATGCGACGTTGGGAAATTTTCGTCATAGTGCGACGTTGGGAAATTTTCGTCATAGTGCAATGTTGGAAAATGGTCATGACATTGCGATGTTGGAAAATGTTCATCACAATGCAACCATGGGAAATGTTCATCAGAATGCAGCATTGGAAAATGTTCATCACAATGAGACATTGGGAAATCTTCGTCACATGGCAACACTAGGAAATGTTCATCATAATGCGACATTGGCAAATGGTCATCACATTTCGACGTTAGAAAATGTTCGTCAAAATGCGATGTTTATAAACATTCGACACATTATAGAATCATCTTTTACTGTTGCGATGTTGGGAAATGGTCGTCACAATGCGACGTCAGGAAATGTTCATCACAATGCAACATTGGGAAATGGTCATCACATTGTGACATTGGGAAATGTTTGTCACAATGCGACGTAGGGAAATGTTCATCATAATGCAATGTTTGGAAACACTTGACACATTGTAGAATCATCTTTTACTTTTGTGATGTTAGGAAAATGGTTGATAAAATGCGACGTGAGGAATTTTTTGTGACATTGCGACATTCGAAAATGTTCGTCACATTGCGACATTGGGAAATGTTCGTCACAGTGCGCCATTGGGAAATGTTAGTCACAATGCGCCATTGGGAAATGTTCGTCACAGTGCGCCATTGGGAAATGTTAATCACAATGATATGTATGGAATCATATTTTACTTTGTAGACAACGATTTATACTTTTCTTAAGGACATTGATAACAAATGGGAAATGTTCGTCACAATGTAACATTGGGAAATTTTCATCACATTGCAACGTTGGAAAATGTTCGTCACAATGCGACGTAGGGAAATATTCATCATAATGCAATGTTTGGAAACACTTGACATAATGTAGAATCATCTTTTACTTTTGTGACGTTGAGAAAATGGTCATTAGAATGCAACGTCAAGAATGTTTTGTCACATTGCGACGTTCGAAAAATGTTCGTCACGCCGCGACATGGGGAAATGTTCGTCACAGTGCGACATTGGGAAATGTTAGTCACAATGAGATGAATGGAATCATCTTTTACTTTATACACAATGATTTATACTTTTCCATAAAATGTATGGTAAAAATATAAATTAGTAAAAAACAATTTCAAATACATAATTTCCATATTATAACATAATTCATAACCTTTCATACACATATAAATTATAGAGAATTGAACCAATTTCACTTGTATAATATTATTAATCTTCATAGTATAATACAATTCACTAACTTTTAAGAAATTAAGTTTTCTATATTATAAAAATACTTAAATATAAAAGATACATTATAAAATAAAACTTAAAAAATCGTTAAAAACTTCAAACAACTTTTATACACCATTTCATTATCAATATAAATAATCAAATATACAATTAAAACTTAAAATTTTAAATAATTAATTTTATTTTTATTATAAATAATTAAATATACAATTAAAACTTTAAACTTTACATAATATTATTAAAACTCTAACCACTATTTAAATATATTTACGCCGAAAGGCGTACACTTATTGACAATAGGCACAATTAATGATCTTTTAATCTTATTTAACCTTAAACCCTAATCTGATGGCTATGCATTGAAGATGCTGGCATATTCTTAGTCGTCCTTCAAAATCAATGGGTCAGATTTATTGTTCATAACTTTCTTGCATTTATCAAGGCATCCGTTAACATGTTTACTTTTTAACATTTACCTAATCAAATTAAAAAATCACATGTAATTGCCACCAGTTCCATTTATCAACCTAATACAGCCAAACGTTTCAGATTACCACAAACAGATTACCACAGACGTTTTATATTGAAGCACACATTCTCAACCATACCTTTGCGAGTCTATAGTGTTTTCATATACTCGATCATCCTAAAAGATTCTGCAAAGAACACCTCCACCTGCATTGGGAGCTTTCTGCATGCTTATTGCGATCATTGTTATTATTAGAGCCTCTAGCATGCTTCAGCAGGCCATCTTTCTCACCGGCACTACATTGGCTGAAATTGTTCCCAAATACCCTTTGGAGTCTATCGTCCCTCATCCTGATTCGAAATTAACGGTTGATATCCCTTACTTGTGACTAATTGGTGTTTTATCCGATATCCTTGCTTCTGTAATTACATTCTAGTTTGAATTCATGCGATTTTGCAATTTTCTCAAGGAATGGATTGGATTTTCTAACCATAACGCTTATAGTTTCATTGTCTGCATCCACGTGGGCATCTCCTCGCAAACTGGGTGTTTTCCTTCTATACGGCCATTATCAACGCATGGTCCATAACTACAGAATTGTTCGATAAACACCAGTTTAGCATTTCTGTACTCCTATAAGGCAAGACAAACTCTCTTCTTCTTCGGGAAACTTCTTCTGGTCTACCACGCTGGACAGATCTTGTTAGTTGTCAGTGGTCACCGTTGCCGCCATGGCCGTGGACCTCTTATCTCGGTGCTACTCAATTTCACTACTTATTTTTTTGGAAAAATGATAGTATCTAGTTTTAATTGTTCTTAACTAGCACAGCCACATAATTATGAAAAAAAATTCTTAAAAGAATATATTAAATTTTATTATTGATTAACAAATAAACGGTTGAGTTTCATTTATCTGGTGTTAATATTTTAATTTCTGTTAATCACTTATATGACAATTAGTTAGCTATCAAAGTAATTTTTAAATATTATTAGGTAAATGTAAAAAAGTAAACACATAAACGGATGTCTTTATAATAGCTAGGAAATTAATGATTGAAATCACAGCCATTTATTTTGTGTGACTACTAAGAATATTCCAGCCATATTTAATTCTGTCCATAGAAAACTTATTAAGCACTAAACCCCTATTAAATCTGCCCATTATCAATAGTTATACGCCTTTCGAGGTAAATATAAAAACTGCTGACGTCGATCGATTAGCAAGTGCCTAGCTGGTAATGTCGATGTTGAAAGGAACCCAGTGTTAACCCGGCCCCGGCAGCTGTGGAGTATGCGGCGTCTATATATGCAAATAGATCGAGCTCCATCCGGGACAGACTTCACGTGTTTAAGCTTAAAAAAAACGCGGGTTATAGGAAGAATACCGGAGATTCCGGGTAGGAGCTAGAAGAAAAGAGGAGATTAAAAAGGAAAGTTTAGTGACCAAGGTAATGAATGAATAAGCGGTTTTCTAATTGGTTGAGTTATTTTGGCGATTGAAATTATTAGGGTATTTTTCTATTTCAAGAGTGTTTAGATGATATTAGAGTAATAGGGTGTTGATGCCAAAATTTTATTTTGGTCAAACTAGACTAGATGATTAGATTTAATGAATGTTTTACAATAGTTGACTTAGCTATTTGGTTGTGGTCTATGTCATTTGAGCCTGGCTTTGAAGGGTCTGCTGGTTTGAGTAATGGATTCCGTAAACATCTTGGTTAAGCATAGGGTGAGATTTGTCTTTGGTTATTTTCAACAATTATTTAAGAGTTTTATATTGCTTGAAAAAGGTTTTCATATTTTTTTTTGGATCAAAATTTCTTGAAATGTGATTAGTAATGACTTGGATGTAAAATAAAGACAAGTAAACAGGGATGGGAAGAGAAAGAAAACTCTAAAATATCCATTGACTAAGACTTAGAGGAGATTTGAATAACTAAAGTGACCAAATTTTTTAACATAACAGATTTATGAAATCCATGATGGTGAAACTTTCTGACTCATTATGAAATTTTAGGTTTTACTTCATATTTAAAAAACCATTATTTCTCAGTATATAATATACTTTCAAATAATATTTAACCTCCATTTTATATATTAAACCAAGAGTACAAATTTCGAGTTTGAAAGACTTTATATATATAATATATGTTTGAAAGACTTTGTATATAATATATATTTTTATGAAATTTTAGGTTTTACTTCACATTTAAAAAACCATTATTTCTCAGTATATAGTATACTTTCAAATAATATTTAACCTCCATTTTATATATTAAACCAAGATTACCTTCTTTCAAATTTCGAGTTTGAAAGACTTTATATATATAATATATGTTTGAAAGACTTTGTATATGATATATATTTTTTATAAAAATAAGAAAACTTTTTTCGAAGAATGATGTATACAAATTTATTAATATTAAAAATTTATTTATATTATATATTTTTTATAAATATAAGAAAACTTTAAATATGTGAAGAAAGATGTATATTTTTTTATTAGTGTTAAAAATTTTATTTACACTACTTTCAACTTTCAAGTTTAAAAGACTTTATATACATAAATAAATGGTGTACAAAAATTTTTGAGTATTAAAATTTTTATTTTCATTAATAAGTTATTAACATTTTATTAGTATTTTAATAATTTTGAAAATTTATAAGTATTAAAATTTTTATTTTCATTAATAAATTATTAACATTTTATTAATATTTTAATAATTTTAAAGATCAATTATTATAATTAATATTTTATAAAAAAACATAATTTTCTTGAATAAAGTGCTTTTCATTGTATATAGATTAGCAAGGTGTATATGACAACATATTAAATATACACGTGTATGAATGTTAAAAAGGGAGGTCTTCTATAACCCAAAGGTTTGTAAAGAGATATGACAAAAATTAAAAAATAAATAACTGTTGTATTTGACCACATTTAAAATATTAAACCAGCAACAAAAATATTAAACAAACAACCAACTGTAACATCTAAAATATTAAACAAGCAACCAAAATATTAAACAAACAACCAACTGTACATGACAACTCAATTTAAATCCATCTTAATCTTATGTTTATCAATTATCAAGAATGGTCAAATTTCTTAAAGATCAGGATCAAGTTTTTTTAAGTGTAATGTTTTTTAATCATTTAATATGAAGGAATCAATATTTTATATAGAATTAAATGATAAAAAATTACACCTTCAAAAAATTAATTTGAACCCCGGATGGGGTGACACGCGGAGGCGCCGTCGAGCCACCTGGACACGCACTCAGCGATTGATAAATTCTTAGGACCGCCACCCTCGCGCGACATTTAACGCAGATGGACGGCCATAACAGAGGTCTGATGGAGGAGTTACTCCTCCCTCGAACGATAATTAACATCCCAGGCACACTTGATTTCATGGTTATTATGGCAGGAAGGAGGAGCAGACAGTTTGATTATAATTTTTCTATGAAGCCCGAGCGAGGGAGGAAGGATCATGGTGCACCAATAGCTGGGTCATTTTCCGTCAAATACTCGTGCACAGGAGAGTTCCTTCAGGGTTGGGGGCTTCTCTGTCTTCGACAGAGTTGGCCTTCCAGTGCTCGGCACTCGCAGAGACTTTTAATTTGGTCCTTTTTTAACCCCGTTCTGCCCCTAATTGGCATTTGCGTTGGGAATATGGTCAGGCGTAGAGGTACCCCTCGCCGAGGTGCGACATGGGAAGCAAACAAGGCGCAGAGGCGCAGGGAGGAGGAGCTCGAAAGGGCCTTGGCTCTGGCCTCTTCCATCCTCAGGAAGAAGGCTCGGGTAGAGGGTCGAGCGGCGCTCGATTCTATCGTCGAGCGAGACACCGGCAGCAGCAAGGAGAAGAAGGCGACCGAGCCTGTGGATTGGTTTTTTGGTTGTGTTGTGGAAGAGGACCCGTCAATTGGGGACCTGATTTGTATGGAGAAGTCAAGCAACAGGGAGACGCTCACCAGGCAAAACAACAACAGCGCCCCGACTGTGGTGGACGACCTCCCTGGCTGCGTGGTGGAAGAAATTCCATTGTTAACTGACCAACAGGCCACAGACGCAGAGCAGTTGGAGAAGCTAATGACAGACGATAACGCAACGACTGACAATGGAAAAGGTGAGGATGAGAGGAATGCTCATCCAAGCAATCATGGTGGCGGAATGCATGGTACCCTCCTAAGCGGTGAACACCTGGCCTTGGTGTTCGAGCTCCGCAGCCACGTCGAGGACTTGGAACATAGGGCTTTCACTATGGGACAAAGGCTAGATGTGCTCCTCGACGAGCTCTCCGGGACCCCAGCGCGGCGCAGGTGCCACATGTGCATGCATGCCTTTGACATCTCGACGGGTGCTGATGGGCGTGCCAAGTCACCGGGTGCCTAGGCTGCCTGGCTCTCCAGGTTCTTGTTTTCATGTGTTAGTTGATATATGCCTTTCTGGACTTCTGGCATCTATCCTGGTTTCCTACGGGCAGGACATATGTCTTTTTCTTGATCATATTACTGCAAAAACTGCTAAGTTCTTCCCAATAATGCTGGTTTCCGGTTACCGGCAGCGTTTTTTGGTAACTCTAGCTATGATGCTGTGTATTTTGCCAAAGTTTTGGGTTAATATATTATAACAGGTACTACCCCTTTTTTATTTAAAAAAAAAAAAAATTTAATTTGAAAAAACTAACTTTAAAATAAATCTATCTTAATTTTAATAATTTAAAATAATAATCACATAATTTCATTTTTATTTTTGTGTTTTTTTTTATCAAAAATAAACTTATTATTTTAATTATTATTATTTTAAAAAGTTCAATACATTTAAATACATTTAGGTTAATAATGAGTGAACAATAATCAATATAATGTTTTGAAACATTTCCCATATTCTAGGTCATAGATTAAACAGGTTTAATAAGTCATATTTAATGAAACTAATTTATTAATTATTGAAAATTGTAGTTTTATTTGAATAACTATTTTTAAAATTTATAAAATTATTTTTATTTGATTTAAGGTAGAGAATAATATATAAATTTAATTTGCATTATTTATAGTAATAAAATATTTTATAGAAGAAGAAGAACCTTTGCTTTTGAGAGATCCTAAACCCTAGCTCCCGAAAGCTAGGTCTGCCCTCTCGCTCCCATGAGCTCTGATAGGGGCGGCGAGCCACCGCCTCTCCCTCACGCAACTGCCTTCAAACGACTGCTCATTGCCGAAGGCAAACTATCAGCCACTGATCCGCCCTCCAAGTTTGTTAAAACGTTGGACGAAATTCTGTCAATCGCCCTAATTCCAGACCAACCTATGCAGATAGCGGTGTCATTGGCAGACCGAGCCCTGGTGGGTCAGTTCGTCAGGCTCTGGCCCTCGCCACACACCATTGAAAACTGGATCCAGAAGAACTGGCGGCCACTGATCACCAGGAGTGTCACCTGTTACGTGATTGGACGAGGGTTTTTTCTTTTTAAATTCCTCTCCAGAGATGACCGAGATCTGATTTTCAGAGATGGGCTGTACTTCATGGGGCCCCAAGGAATGTACCTCAACCGTTGAATGCCTGACTTTGACCTGATGTTGGACGTACCCAAGGCGATCTCGGTGTGGATCAGACTCCTTAATCTGTTATCCATTGCTGGTCTACCTCCTCGATGTAGGCCATTGGCAACATGTTTGGTAAGTACATCGATAAAGATATTCCCAAAGATCAATACTCATGTGCATGTATTTGTGTTGAAGTTGACTTAGAAGCTGGTTTATCGAAAGAAATAAAATTGACTGACGACATTACCAGAAGATAGAATATGAACAATTGCCATTTAAATGTAGACATTGCCACAAGTATGGGAATTTCCAGAAAAAATGCCCAAAACTCCCCCAAGCCCTGCAAGAAAAAGACCTAGACGAAGGATGGAAGAAACCCAAAAGACACAAGGCAAACAAAATTTGTCCGAGGCGAGATGCAAAAGCTCCAAACCCCCCATCACCCAGAAAGAAAGATCCCTAAAAAAAAACACAACCTGAAATTGGTAACAACATTTCCGCCCTGGAAGAACCATAAATTGAAAGGAACATCCTAGAAACTGATCCTCCTTCCATGTCACCCCCGATAGAAAAATAAATAAACGAACCTATCCCTTCGTCCAATACATTCCTCCTCTAGGATATAGTCTAGCCAGACCAGGGATCAGAGGAATATCTGTCGAAAGAAGAGCAAGGGGAAATAGATAAAAAAAAAGCACTAAGAAAACCTCAAAGAGGGGTAGGAAATCAATAAAGGAACATAGAGAAGCAAAAAAATACAAAGATAAGTTTCAGGGTGGACAATCAACCCTGGACTGATTGATCAACCCAAGAAAAATGAGGCAACAAGGGTAGTTCCATAAAGGAGCAGCCACCACCAACAAAAGTAAGTAATGAAAGTTGTCTCCTAGAACTGCAAAGGTCTTAGGAGAAAACAGAAAGTTGAAGCAATGAAAGACTTAATGCGCATAGCCACCCCAGACATCCTGCTAATCCAGGAGACCAAGCTGGAAGAGAAACAATTCTTCTAGATCATAAATTCCTTTTGGAACTCAAGCGACGGATTAGCCATAAGTTCCCGAGGAGCCTCAAGCGGTTTGGGAAGCCTTTGGAACTCTAACAAACTTGAGTTGATCCACTCCTACGCCATCTCACACTGGATTCTCACAATCCCATGTCACAAAGATATAGGCCTTCAGGTAAGCCTCTTCAACATTTATGCCCCAGTCCTTCATGCAAAAAAAAGAAATTGTTGGAACTCTATCCAAGATCACCTGCAACTACTTTGCTCGGAGAATATCATTCTAGCAGGGGATCTGAATCTCACACTAAGTGCCCATGAAAAAAAAGGGGGAACCCCCGTCATAGACCTTTTTAGGGAAATCGTTGATGACCTAATCTTGGATTGGGATCTAGAAGATATCAAACCCCCCAAAGGACTGTTCACTTGGTTCAATAAAAGAATAGGTCCGGGACACATCATAGCTTGACTCGATATATTCCTTGTCCAACACTTTGTCCTCCTCCTCGGACCACAAGCCTATCCTTTTAACAATCTCCCAAGAACGCAACCCAGGCCCCATCCCCTTCCTCTTTATCCCTTCCTGGATCCAACATGAAGGATTTCTAGACATTGTCTCCTCAGTCTGGAAGGAAGCAATAATGGGACCTCCCTTCTTCATCTGGGAAGAGAAGTTAAGGAAACTCAAAGCAGCCCTTAAAGCCTGGGAAAAATCTCTCAAAACCCCTCTTCTTAAAAGGGTGGAGGCGCAACAAGCCCTGGAACAACACTAAATCCAAGTAGAGATCGTTCTGGTAGACCCCAACTCTTTGGAAAAAGAACAACAAATTCACAGATATCTCCATTAGGCCTATTGCTAAGAGGAGGAATATTGGCGACATAAATCAAGAAGTTTGTGGCTTCAATCGAGGGATAAAAAAAACAAACTTATTCCACAATCAGGCTGAAGGTCAAAAGCAGTTCAACTCCATCAAAGAAATCCACTTCCAAGATCAAACCCTTTCCAATTTCGAGGGCATTAAACATGCTTCCCATGAGCACTTCAAAAATATTTACTCTGAAGAGCCATCTCCCCCAGAAGCCATCACCTGTGATGTCCTAAACCTAATCCCTAAAAGGGTCTCCACAGAAGACAATCTATCCCTCACAGCCCCGATATCCAAAAAAGAAATAAAAAAATCCATAGCAAATATGGAGCCTGATAAAGCCCTGAGTCCAGATGGCTTCACTACCTGCTTAATCGAAGTATGCTCGAAAATTATCAAGCACGATCTTCATAGAATGATTCAAAAGTCATAATCCTGCAGAAAATTGGAGGTAGCACCAACTCCGCCTTCCTAGCCCTCATCCCAAAGCAAAAAGGAGCCGCCTCCTTCGACCGTTTTAGACCAATCTCCCTCTCCAACATTGGCTATAAAATTATCACTAAAATCATGGCCAATAGGCTAAAAAATATCCTACCTGCAATTATCCCGGATAATCAAGGAGGCTTCATCAAAGGCAGAAACATCAATGACAATATCATCCTTTTCCATGAGGCCATCCATTCTAGCCAAACCTGGAAAGAAAAATGCATGATAATCAAACTGAATCTTGCAAGTGCCTTTGACAGGGTAAGGCATAGCTTCCTTTACTAGATAATGTAGTGGCTTGGGTTTAATCAATCTTTTATCAACTGGACAAAAATGTTCATTGGAAGACCTTGAATAACACTTCTAGTCAATGGTTGAGCAACTGGATTCTTTCAAGCCTCTTGAGGTCTATGACAAGGCTGCCCTCTCTCCCCGCTCCTCTATGCCATACAGGTCTCGATGCTGATTTTCCAACTAGACCACAGTGAACATCTTCAAGAACTAATGGGACCACGAATATCCAAAGGGGTTAGAGACATCAATCACGCTTAGTTAGCTGATGACACCATCCTACTTGGAAGTGCAAGCACCCGGTCGCCTAGCAAATTCAAAGTCGAGCTCGACAAGTACCAAGCCATTTTGGGTAGCATAATCAATTACAGGAAAAAGTCAAATCTACGGTTGGAATTGCACTCCGAGGGAAATGAATGACATCACTCGAATCCTGGGAATAACGGGCAAAACACAATGGGATTCCGTTAAGTACCTAGGAGTCCCCATTTTCAAAGCCTCTGCCAAATCCTCCTACTGGGCACCTCTAGTCAATAAATTTAAAGCTAGAATAAGTGCCTGGGGTTCAAGCTGGTTAAACCCAACAGGTAATCTTGTTCTCATAAAATCTGTCTTCTCAAGCATTCCAATCTATCAATGCTCAATCTTGTTGGCTACAAAATGCATTATCTCCAAAATCGAAGCCTTGTTGCACCATTGTCTTTGGAAAGGAGGGAAAAACAATGACAACAAGCTCCCACTGGTCAACTGGGGGAAAATATCTCGTCCCCTCCTTGAAGGTGGCCTTCAGCTCTGCGATATGCACTCCCAAAATTTGGCCCCAGGAGAAACATTTCTTTGGAACATAGTTTTAGGGAGGAGATCTCAGTGCAAAACAACTATATGGAAGAAATACTTCACAACCTCGAGGATACAATGTCTCAACTCACCACCTAAAACTACTCATGGCTCCCCTATCTTTTCTGTTTGCTCAAAAGTGCATGCCTTCTTTTCCTCGGCTCTTATGTGGATCTAAGGTAATGGGAAGCAAATCCAAATTAGGAAGACTCTATAATGGGGGACCCTCCGATAGAAAACACTCCAGGCATAGAGCTTCTAAAATCCTTTCTAAAAGATCAAAATATCAACACCCTTTGGGAAATCTCCCAATGGAAAAGCGACGGATCCAAATATTGGGCAAGCTGGAACTTCCCTATCTGGATGCTTCAACTTTAGGGGGAGAAAGAGTTCTTGCTTACTTTACTCCGAGGGAAATCCCCAATATACAAAATACTTAGGGACCAACGAGGCTGGGGTATGAATTCAGTGAACTATAAGCAACAACTGACTACAAAATACTCACAGTTGAGCTCCAGACCCCAGGAAATCTGGCATTATGGAAAGAAATCTGGCGAGTCAAAATCTGCCCAAAGTGGATTTCTTCATTTGGACCTTATCCCATAATAGTATCCTGACAGGTGATAATATCTGAAGGAAAGGCTGGAAAGGACCCTCGAGATGCCCTCTTTGCCGATCCCACGAAGAATCAACCGACCACCCACTCCTTAATTATCCTTTTTCAAAAGAATTTTTAGCAGAATGCCCTACTAGAGTGGGCCTCAACAGGCCAATTCCCTCCAGATATTCCCACTCTGCTAAAAAACTGGACCACCTTCTGCCCCTTCCCTCTCAAGTCCAAGACTCAAATTAAATCTTGCTGGATGACCCTCCCTAAATTTATCCTATGGAAGATTTGGCTCGAAAGAAACTCCCGAATCTTCAGAAGCCAGTTCTCCATCCACACCCACGTTTCTACCAAATCCAAAGCCTTACTGGATGATTTCCTCTCCTTCCTTTGGTCAAACACCAATCTCCAAACCCTCTCCCCCTCTGAAGAAGCATGGATTCATAGTGTCGCTCCAGATCTAAATCCCTCCCTACTACCTCTCATGCTCTATGAACCCTGGGAATTGCACAAGACACATGAGGATTTCGAAGAATGGAGACACACTCAACATAAACATATTCTTTTTTTTAACAAAGCTTCGAAGGGAAATCCAGGGGTGGTAGGAGGGGGAGGGGTTATCTGTGACCTCATTGAATTTTGGGAACTAGTCTACTCCTGCGGGTTAGGAGAAGAAACAAACAACATCGCAGAAGCTCTAAGTCTTTGGCAAGGACTTGCCTAATCCCGGAAGATAGCTATCAAGGAAATTACAGTAATAGGAGACTCAGATTTTAATCCAAGATATGGTCACCAACTCACTACCAAATCAATCGAAACTCCATCAAATCTTCAAGAAAATATTGCAGCTTTCAAATTTTTTCCAAAAGATCAAATTTTTTCATGTGCTCCATCAACTGAATGGCGAAGCAGACCAGGCTTCAAAAGAAACCACCCCTTTTATCAAGGGTCAACTCTCCCTCAATGGGACCACGTTCTTCGACCCTCTCCCATAATGGCACATGGCGGGCGATCAACTGGAAATCTCGAGGCAGGTGGCACTCAGATATTCCTCGTGACTTGACTCGTGGAAGTTCCCTCTTGTCACTCTTGTTCGTCCCCTCCCTTGTGCGACGGTGCTTTATCTTTCAGCTCGTGTCCTCTCACCCGTCCTCGCATGATCATGCCCTCACTTCCCTCATTCCGCTCTGCACTGAGCCCATCCCCTTCCCGCATGGTGCTCGAGTGAGGCCCATTCGTTCCATGGCGACGCACGCTCCAGAGGGAGATAAATCATGGAAGAAGAGGCTTGTTTTTTCCTGTCTTTCTCATTCGATGTTGCCTGGTCCCTCGCCTTGCATTTTCTCTCAGTTCGTCCCCTAGCTCGCTCAATGGATTCTGGTTCCAATTCTGCCTCCCCCCCTAACCCTCCCCTCTCTTTGGAACTTGAAATACGCAAGCTGAGGTGAAATCTCAGTGCGCATAGAGGATTTATGCTTTGAATGGATGGGGAAGGTGGCTAGAGATTCAAGATGGTCGAAGAAGACTTTTGAAACTAACCCTTTTTTGGTTCTCTAGCAAATTCATTGTAAGCAGGAAAATAACCTCTTTCTGAATTTCAGGAAGACACACTGTAAGCAGGTTCTTAGCCTGTTTTTAGCCAATTTTTGGATTCTAGGATGGAATGGGAATTCTCGGGCTTTATATCATGACAGTCTTACTTGTAATCTTGAATCTCATGCACAGGATGCATGTCTGAATTTTGTAGTTTTTCTCACAGTGGTCACACCACTGCTTCCTTAATATATAAACCACTTTCTTGTAATAATAATAATAATAATCATCACACATGTTCTTAAGCATTAGGAACACTCATAAAAGGTGTAAAATAAGTAATTTAATTTATTATATTAATTTAAGATTCTGTGACTGTATGTTTTCACATTGAGCCATAATTCTTGTCACAATTTTTAGATTTAAAATATCTTGAAATTTTTAAAATGTCAACTTTTGTGGTCGACACTTCTCCCATCATTAAGGACAACAAAAGAAGCTGAAATATTTGAGAATATTATACTGGAGAATATACTTGTAGAGTAAGAATAAGAAAATAGTTGTTGAAAAAATATTAAAATAAAAAAATCTTGATAGAAATTTTGATATTAAATTGATCATTAACAATATTAAAATCATGATCTAACTAACAAGTTAATTGTTATAATATCAAATTAAAATTAAAATAAAAAATCTTAAAAACAAGTGTTGAGAAAATTTAGATTAACTTTGCTCAAGAAATAATTTACACCTAAAAATGATAAAAGTGATTTATACCTAAATATGATAAAACTGAGAGGGAAAAACCATATTACAATCTTCTTAGAAAACTATTAACAAGCATTCATGTAAAATGGAAATATGAAAAATAATAATTAAATTAAATCGAAAAATAAACCATAAAAATATAAGAATACTAGTACTAAAAATATGTAGGAAATGAATTAGAGAAGAAAAGAAGACTTGTAATAATATATTATAAAGAAAGGTAAAGCCACAATAAATAATAAGGGGTCAACTAAGAAAAAACCCAAAAGGGTCATGGTAAGAGAAGAACGGAAATTTAAAGATATAATGATGAAATTAAACTAATAAGATAAATGAAATTGTTATAGATTTTTTTATAGAGAGAATGGGTTTAGTGATTGAGGCAATGTTTGATGGGATTTCATGATTGGCTAAGTTTGTATCCATCTTCATTCCATTAAAATTATTGGGGTGTTTTCAATTTATAATTCTTCTAAAATGATATGGGAAGAATAATAGGGTGCTCAATGTTATAGTCCAAAAATGCCACATCGGTGCATCCAAGACTTTAACTCATCCATTTGCATACTTTGCCAAAAATACTACTAAGAATTCCTTCTAAAAAGCCTTTTTTGGATAGTGTGCACGCCTTGCTGCACTAATAGCATGCGTACACATGTGTGTTTCATGCTAGTTAGTCCATCTACGCACATGTGATGCATGCTAGTTAGCTCACATTTACCTCCAAAAGTTGAAAAAAATATAAAATTGTGCGGAATACGACAGAGTTTATGGGCTATGAAGGGTTTCCTAACCATTTTACCTCTTGTATCCCATCCCCAAACCGAATAACCATATTTTTTTCATATAAAAAGAGGTCTTGGATAGTCATTTAGACACATGAACAAGAGAATAAGAAAACTCTGCCAAAATCCTTTCCCTTTCATTGTGCAAGATTTTCATCTCGTTCTGAGTTTTAGCCTCAACATTCCCCTCCAACTATTCTCCATATGAAACACTTCCTCATTCCTTTGATGGTATTTTGGTTGTGAGAATATAATGTGGGGTTGATGCACTTGGAGGCACAACAGAGGAGCCCAGACTTGGTTCGTAGAGCGGTCGCCATCAAAGGTTGTAACCTTTTTTTTTATCTTGAATTTGAATAAAAGAGATTATCTTTGTCCCAAAACTCTATGTTTACATGTTCTTGTTAATTTGAGAATTTATATCTATATTTAGGCTTTTAAAGTAATTATTAGAGATTGTATATGTTGTTGCATTGTATTCTTAACCCCTTGCAGATCAGTTTTGGGAGGAGATCTGTGATTTAGGAGGCAAAAACAAGTGGAAGAGGTCTACATCAACCGTAAGGATTGAAGGTGCACTCATTAACCCTCTCTTTCCTCTTTCTCTTATCACTTAGTTTAGATGGTTTTGGGATAGATTATAGGTAGATCAATCTTTTAAGGGAGTTATTATTGTACCTATTCCTTAGACCCAGTTTAGGGGGATTTTCCCCGTAACACTCGGGCCATATATTGATTTGGTAAAAAAAATTTGGGTGATTAGATTGAAAGGAGTGTTCAACAATAATTGACTTACTGATCAAATTGTGGGTAGTGTTAGCTATAATATTTTTAAGATTTGACTTAAAATATCTATCGTTTTGGCCTATGCAAGATTTGCACATGAGTAAGGAATTTGGTAGACTCATGGGCCAAACATTGAGTCAGATTTGTCCTTTGCAACTTTGAATAATTACTTAAGGGTTTTACAAGGTTTGAAAAAGGTTTTGATATTCTTTTCGGCCATTTTTTTTTAAATATGATATGTGGTACCTTGGATGTGAGGCAGAGAAATGTGAGATAGGGGACGAGAAGAGGAGGGAGGACTCTTGTACTTAAAGTGACATGTTGAGAAAAATAATTTATTGATTTGGGAGACAGAGTAACCATTGGCCACAAGGGCCTTAGTCAGGTGGGATTTTTCCTTCTTGAGAAATTGAGGAGTTAAGATTCAGATGGTTTGAGTGACCAAAGTTTTTAAAACAACATATTTTTGGGTTAGGTGATGGTGAGAATGGGCATGGAGGTATTGGTTGATATTTGTCTTTTTTTCAATACACATGATGGATAAGGGAACCATCAAGAAGATCGGAGATGAGAACATATAAAAAGGGAAGAGATTTTTCCTTTTGCAATTCCATAGTGAATTGAATATTGAGGGAAATGATATTTATATGGTTAAATAAAGTGATATAGGAGGTATGTTGATGAGGCCAAATGATGAAGGTGTCATATACAAATCAAAACTAGCATGTGGGTTTAAGATGAAACTTGTTTAGGGCCAAGGTCTCAAAATTTCCCATAAAAATATTAGCGACCATGGGGGATAAGGAGGAATCCATGGTTATACCTTCATTTTTTCATAGAAAATCCCTTTAAAGGTGAATAATATAGAGGTGAGCCGGACTTTAATAAGGTTGATGGCCTTAGGTTCAAACAGTTTATATATAAGGTCAAAGTCTTCATGAAGGAGAATTTAGTAAAAAAATATACAACATCAAAAATAACCATAATGTCTTGTTCGTCAAGATGAAGATGCTTCATTTTTTGAATAAAATCAGAGGAATCTCTGATGAAGGATGAGGTTTTTCCAATGAAAGATTGTTGACGGGCATATGTGAATGCTCATCAACTTGAAGGGAGAGTTTGTTCCAAGGTTGTCTAAGTAACCTAATCCGTTCGAAGTAACTCACCCTGATGGGTTTTACGAATCCATTAGCCGATGGGGGGATCTAGTCTAAACTACAAAATAAAATTCATTAACAAATACCTACTATGTATATTTTCTATTCACACGTTTTATATACAAAATTTATAGAATAAATAGGTACAACATTTACAAGAAACCTTGTATTAAAACAAAATATTAAAAGAGGGAAATATAGGAAAACTAAAATTAAAAGAAATCGGTATAAAACTAAATCACACTACTAATTTAACTTTGCAACCCAAACTAAAACATGAATGAATGTAAATGATAATGTTTGGAATTAAATGGAAAAATAATTTAATTTTTAATACTGATATACATTCGCAGAAAACTAACACAATACCACAACAGAAAATCACTAACCTATAGCTGGACAGTAATAAAGTGAATTTTTTTAACTTGTGCCTTCTTGAGTAAAGCTGCTCTAGCAACCTGTTTGTCAAGGAAAATCTATGGAAAACGGTTGTGAAATATAAAGATTATACAAATATCCAAGGAAAATCACTTCAATTAGATAATTGATGTCTAATTCATGATACACAAAGGACAAATTATTTTATCAGATACTTTGTGAATTTTACAATTAATTATTTATTGAAAACGAGATAACTTTCGTTCACAAATTTGATCATTGCAAGTTCCAAAACATATAAACAAACTTTATATATTTTAATACTCACATCACAATAGTCACAAAGATATTTTAACTATTGGAACAATAGACTGTAGAAAATTAATCTGAGCAATTTAACAATGCACTGTCAAAATCGACAAAATCTTAGTTTCAATCAATACACTGTAAATGCTAGAAGAACATGAATCAGAATAAAAGATATTATAACGAAAGAAAAACCATTTCACTCACAAGAAAAAATCCATCAAGCAATTTGAAGTTGCATATTCTTCTTAAAAAATAAACACTCATCCATTATCCCAAAATTACAACCATGTCCTTGACTCCAAAATCCAAGAGTATTTAAACATAATGTGGATTTCCCCTCATATCAACATGATAGTGAAAAATCCTTCAAAAATAGTAAAGTCATGCTTACAATAGAAAAGGTATAATTCTGTCTAACAACTTGTATAAAACTTTGTTGTAGTCATAACAAGAAACTATCACTTGCTTTTTGAAACTAGTTCTATTCCCGATTAAAACAAAAGAAATCTTCCATGATCCCTAATGATCCATGATGACAATGTTGATGATATCCCTTCATCGTTTAGAGTCTTGAAACAACAAGTATTATTAATTAGAAATTTTTACCATACTTAATTAAGACTAGCTACATAATCTATGATTCTGTAGATGGTCTAAAAAAATCACAAAATCAAAACCAATTTAAAACGAATCGAAGAAAAACTAAAAACAATTTTTATTACTAGAAATTACACATTTGAAATCGAGGATGCATGAAATTCTGATCCGACAATAACATTGACATTATCGGATTTTTTGATGATAATATCTGGAGAATGTTTTGGCTTCTTGTTGGACTGATGTATGTTATATTCCTTTTCTTTTTTTAATTGTTTATTTACCCTTTTTAATTCTCTATTTTGTCTTAGCATCTGATCGAGGTGCATATGTAAGTAAGGAGCATCTGCATAATACCTTTGGGCCCAAGCTTGAGAGTCATGGCATCTCTTATATTCTATATTAGTGATTGAGTGATGTTGATCATGGTCCAAGGGTTTTTCTGGGGCACTATTTTTTCTTAGATCACCACGAATACCTAGAAAATTTTCAGAACCATGAAGAAAGGGGGGTAAATTGAAAACAAAATCATACTGAGTGTGATCTTCTTCTTCACTTTTTCCATTTGTGTCTTCAGAGGAGGATTCATGGTCCTCAATAATTATCATTCCCATTAGAGTTTCTCTTTGTTTGAACTTGTTCCTAACCATTCTATACAATAGGCACCCAACCCTTTATTTTTGAAGTCAACCCCAACGTTAACACACATTTTCTTACCCTGCTTATTAGGATTATGATCAACCTTCAAACACACATCATATGTATCTAGATTGACATGATCTAAAGGTTTGTCCTTCAATTGTTTAAGGACATATTCCAGTGATTGATTACCTGTCAGCCCTTCCCTAGCTTTGCTTCGTGTAACCTGAGGAACATGAGAAGGATCCAATTTATCATCGAAAGAAACAAGGGAATCAACATTGACTTGGAATTCAAGTTTTATTTCCCGAGAGGTAGTTCGAGGAGAATTGGATTCTCCTATGACACTAGGTAATTCGAGGATAGGGTTTGCAAGTTGAAGTAGAAATTGATTTCTTTCCAAGAAACTATCCCAATTATCTCGTATGATGGTAAGGTGATGCTCAACTAGAATGCAAATCAGGTCATGGTGAAAAAGGATAGACTGAGGGTTTGGCCACTTTCGCTCATAGAACTTAGACAGTTTACGAAGTCTCTTATGTAGGTAGAAGGGTATGTCTAAATGAAACCCTTAAAAAACAATGAGTAATCGAATGTGAAAAAAGAATATAAGGCTATAACGCCCCTCACATGTTACAAACTGTTTAATAACTAGGAGAAGGTTGTGCCACTTTCGACATAAAAGGTCAATTTGCATACCTTTGATATGGTATCGAGAATGTTTAGATGCCAAGAAATCTTTCCAAGGTATGTCTTTTACTTTAATATTCTTGAACCATTTCTCCCCTAACTATGGGAGACCTGTAGACTGAGTAATGAATTCATCATCTACTTGAAATTGGATATCACCAATATTAACCTTAGTGCCATCGAAATCCCTTGTTAAAGCTCTGGCCACTTCAATATTTAGCCCTATAAATAATTGAATAAACCCTAACCACCCTTCTTGGGAGAGAATATCAATTGCATCATCGAAGGTGAGAAATTCCCACAGTCCATTTGGCTCTGTCCTCACGATAGGAGCCATAATATCTGTGGGAAGCTTAATAACTAGGACAAAATTAAGAGCGGACACAATTTCTTTGTGAAAGAAAAAATATTACATACACAACAAAATGAACCCATAAGAACTGGGCAAAGTTGAAATGTCATACTTGATCCCAACAATGATCACTAAACATTGGAAGAACCCAAGATGACTTGAAAATATCCATCACTTAAAACCTTGATGATTTCCCGAACGACAAAGGACAAGAGGGTTTAAGAATGAATGACCCATGCACTCTCTAAAATCTACCATGAATACTTGATCCCAAATCTTGGACGATGGTATGTTTATGGAAATGATTTCAAAGTCGTTCAAAATATTGGGTCGAGGAAAAGGAGCATAATCGAAGGGCACAAGGAAGTACATGGGTTGAGTGATCCAAATGACAGGTGCAATCATGCAAAGGTCCGAGCAAGGGAAAAAACCCTTACTGAACTTAGACTCATAGTTTAAATGAAGGTTTATGAGTAACTCCTTCATCGAATTAGTCTAACATCCCAAAAACAAATATTTTTCCTATCCTTCACTTGTTTTAAGTATTTAAAAAAAAGTCTTTTATTAGTTTAACACAATCCCTTGTAAAAATGAACTTTAGCTCTTGTCATAGATTATGTTAAGTTATTCTTCAGTAAATCATAACCCAGATAATGTCCTCTTGCATAATGACTAAGAAGTATGAGAAATAATCTTCGATAAAAAATGAGGGAGGTATGATGGTAAAGAAATCACCAAGAAAAACACACGAGAAAATTCTTAATTTCATGCCTTGCAGTCATGAAATTAAGGAGAAAACGAAATCAAAACACATTCAAACCAAACAGAACGATGGAAAAATCAAACATACTAAAAATTGTAAAGATAAACGATTTCATAAAAATAACCAAGATTCTATCAATCCGATCTTGAGTACTCTACAATGATCATTTTATGGCTAACCCTGTATTTTCAAAGTAAAATGATAGGGTGTTAGTTGGGGTAGCCAACAAATATTGAATATTATCACCAAGAAAGTGACAAAGGGCATGGGTAGGATCTCCTATAGCACTAAATATAGGTACAAGGGGAATTTCATTTTTATGAATTTTAGGTTTCCCATATGGGGAATGAGACATTTTTTAAAGTCAAGATCCAAGGAATAAGATTTGATGGATTTGGTAACCATATTAGTAATGGTGTTAATAGGGTTTTTGGTTAGAGGTTTATAAGAGGAAGAACATAGAAGGTCAAGGAGTTTGGATTCATAGTCAGTGGTATTCATAATCACAGTATCTTTTTCTTTATCGACTTTTAAGATAATGATATTAGGGTTATCATTAAAATAACGAATGGATTGAAATTCATATTTTGTGAGTTAGGTTTAAGGGGTTTGGAGACATGTAAAATCCTTCCACACTCTTTCTGAATTTATTCAACTTCGTTTGTGGGAAGATGATGCATTATGGATTCAATGTAGAAAATAATATCTTCTATGGGGATGCGATGAGGAACAAGGACAAAGTTAAAACCTTTTTCTCCTACTTTTATTATATTTTGGTGTACATTATCTATGCAGAAAATTTAATCTAAATTTTCTCAATGGTTAACATGTTTTTAAGATTTCTTATTTTAATTTAATATTCTCAACCATTAACTTGTTAATTAAGTAGTCATTTTAATATTCTCAATAGTTAACATAATATCAAAATTTATTATCTTAATATTTTTTCAATAACTATATCTTTGTTCTTACTCTATAAATATATTTTCCAATATATTCTTTTAGAATATATGAACTTCAATTGTTCCTAATAATGAATGGAGTGTCCATTGAAAAAACTTTTGAAATGTTAAATGTTTCAAAACTTTCTACACATTTTAAATCCAAAAAATATTACAACGTTTTTAAAATCACTAACTTTCTACACACTTTAAATCCAATTTAAATCCAAAAAATATTACAACATTTTTAAAATCACTTTTAATATATATAATAATAGTAATGTGGTTTTCACATAATGATATAAAATCACTTTTAATATATATAGTAATAGTAATGTGGTTTATATTTTAATAGTTATTCTCAATAATAATTACTAAACATTTTACAAATGTATAAAGTAAACCAAATTAAAAGATGGGGTGGTGAAAACCTAAACGAATTTATTTTTATAATTAGTAAACATTTTACAAACCTGTAAAGTAAACCAAAGTAAATGACGGGGTGTTGGAAACCTAGAGGATTTGCTTTGTATAAGCAAGTTGGTGTTATAAAAATGGGGCATACTTAAAAATCTCACACCATCAAATAGATAGTGTTTACATAAAAACCACCATAAAATAGATAGTGCTTAGAGTCATCTTTGTGACATCTTGCTTTATGGAGATGCTATTTTTTCTTAACTATTAATTTTAAATCAAGCCTTAATTCCTTTTCTATTGTGTTCCAAATGGCAAGTCAACTTGACATGGATAAAACTACATATTGTACAAATAAAATAATAACTTATCATTCATAAAAGATAATAAAAGTGGTTAGTGGTTGTTGAATTGAGAAAACCATTCCTAAAATAATTTTATGATAATTGGTTTAAAAAAGTCAATTGTAAAATAATTATGTGTATTTTGGATTTCACATAGAAAATATTTTCTTGCCGTAAGATATCAATAATGAATAAAAGATAGATAACTAAAACAAATTTATGGTAAATGAGATCATATATTGTTTTCATTCTCTTAGTAAATTTGATTGTCATTGTAACTTTTTGAGACATTAGTGTATAATTATATTTATATTGGAAAATTTCAAAACTTTCAATTCCACATGAAGGGTTTTTGTTGTATTATTGTTTAATTTAATTTTGTGATATTTGTATGGTTATAAATATTTTATAACACAAACTAGATTACTTAAAAGAAATTTTAAAATTGTATAATTATGTGAGGTTGAATAGTTTATTTTAAGAAAATGTTTAATATAATTAATTTTAATTAAATATTTTTATTTATTTATGATTATGTGGTGGTTAGATTTGAAAGAAATCAAATGCATAGTTAATTTACTTTTAGTATGAAAAATTCAATGAGTTAACACTTAACATTGTAGTGGATAAGTTGATAAGATTGTTCTTTTGTGCAAGTCATTATGCAATCATTTGTCTATTTTGAAATTATTGGCTTATAAGATATAATGAATGGAATCAAATTCATGTTTAAAGAGAGGAACTCAACACAAGATATGATTATTGGTTACTTTGTTTGAGATGTTTTCCATTAGCTTTGATTATTGTTTACCTTAAGATGTTTTCCATTATATATCAAGTATGAGTTTTATGCCCAACTTAAATCCAAGGTTTTGGTAGTATTGTTTACTTTAAGATGTTTTCCATTATATATCAAGTATGAGTTTTATGCCAAACTTAAATCCAAGGTTAGGTTTTGGTAGTAGAAACATATTTGAAAAATTGACAACTAAATTCAATATACTGATTATATTTATTAATTAGAATAATAAAAAAATTGAAAGAATTACAAAAATTGTTAAGTGCCTAAATGTTAATATGTTTAAATTTCTCAAGTTTTATATCCTTAAAATGAATGCTTTCCATACTTCCTAGCTTGTTTCTCAAAAATTATTGTTAACCAATCAATATGTGCACTCCATTACAGATCAATATGTGCACTACATTCAAATCAATTTGTAGATTTTACCAGTCAAATCGCTGGGCAGAGGGGGGTTCCTTATCCCACAAACAAGGAGGTCTCATACACCAATTTGGTGTTCTTGTCCCACAAACAAGAAGGTCTCATACACCAATTTGGTGTTCTGACTTGATTGTGACCTTAAAAATAGATTATTATTATTATTGTGCTCAATAATCCTTACATGGTAGATCCCCACATGTGCACCTATGAATTGATTTATCTAATTTCTTAGGTGACCTTGTTCATTTTTCTTTGGTATACGATCAAACTAATTGGAACTTGATCTTATAGTTTATAAAGGGGATCGGTTGGTTATGCATCGATGCCCCTTTTCCGTTTTATACCATCCAGCTATCTGGGCTCTCTTACTTTTCATGAAGAGGAATTGGATGGTATGATTGTTTATGCATCTACATCCCTTTTCCTTTCCAACAATCAACGTCCCTTTTCCTTTTTTTTATACCTGCTTCGATGTAATAAAATTTCAATGAAAATATATTATACATTTAGTGGGTCGAATCGAGAGAAATGAGGTGACCATTTGAGATGAAGAGATGTTCGTGTCATTTTTTTTTTTTATAAAGAGAAAACACTAATGTTTTATGGATAACCAAAGGATATTTTAGTTTTTTGGTGGCATCTTGTTGACATAAATTCATATGTGGATTTAGATTACATACTGATTGGATATATCAAAATATATTGACAAAAAATTGAGTTAAAATCTCTTCAACGGGTTTGAGGAAGAATTGGTTTAAATCTCTTCAATGAGTTTGAGGAAGAATTGGTTTAGATGATTTCTTACTTCCTTTGCAATCGTAAGATGGTATACACGATAAGACAATTTTATTGATGTAGATACCCTTTAATGATGTGAAGATTTATGGATGAAATTATTATTTTTTTATTTGATGTTATTTATAAGTTTGAATATAATTTTCATGGTTTAATAATTTATTTTATTTTAATTTGTTAATTAAAATTAAAAAACTAACACTTTTTGTTATATTAAAAATTTATATAAATTTAAATTAATTTGTTTTTTAAATTTATTATATTAAAAAAAAAATTAAATTATTATTATTATTATTATTAAGTAAATATGACACATATTTTTAATAGAATTTAAGAAATTATGTATAACATTTACATGATTATTTAAGTTAGTTTAGGGAATTAGACCAATTGAAGGTTAAACTAAC
>JASDQU010435403.1:41110-57991 GCA_032191745.1 Picea mariana
AGTTGTTGAAAAAATACTAAAATAAAAAAATCTTAATGAGAAATTTTGATATTAAATTGATCATTGACAATATTAAAATCAAATCATGATCTAACTAACAAGTTAGTTGTTATAATATCAAATTAAAATAAGAAATCTTAAAAACAAGTGTTGAGAAAGTTTAGATTAACTTTGCCTAGAAATAATTTACACTTAAAAATGATAAAAGTGATTTATACCTAAATATGATAAAAGTGAGAGGGAAAAACCATATTATAATCTTCTTAGAAAATTATTAACAAGCATTCATGTAAAATGGAAATATGAAAAATAATAATTAAATTAAATCGAAAAATAAACCATAAAAATATAAGAATACTAGTACTAAAAATATGCAGGAAATGAATTAGAGAAGAAATAAAGACTTGTAATAATATATTATAATTATTATAAAGAAAGGTAAAGCCACAATAAATAATAAGGGGTCAACTAAGAAAAAACCCAAAAGGGTCATGGTAAGAGAAGAATGGAAATTTAAAGATATAATGATGAAATTAAACTAATAAGATAAATGGAATAGTTATATTTTTTTTTTTATAGAGAGAATGGGTTTAGTGATTGAGGCAATGTTTGATGGGATTTCATGATTGGCTAAGTTTGTATCCATTTTCATGCCATTGAAATTATTGGGGTGTTTTCAATTTATATTTCTTCTAAAATGATATGGGAAGAATAATAGGGTGCTCGGTGTTATAGTCTAAAAATGCCACAATGGTGCGTCCAAGACGTTGACCCATCCATTTGCATACTTTGCCAAAAATACTACTAAGAATTCCTTCTAAAAACCTTTTTTTGGATAGTGTGTGCGCCCTGCTACACTAATAACATGCGTACACACGTGTGTTGCATGCTAGTTAGTCCGTGTACACACATGTGATGCATGCTAGTTAGCCCGCATTTACCTCCAAAAGTTGAAAAAAATATAAAATTGCACGGAATTCGGTGGAGTTTACGGGCTATGAAGGGTTTCCTAACCATTTTACCCCTTGTAGCGCATCCCCAAACCGAATAACCATATTTTTATCATATAAAAAGAGGTCTTGGATAGTCATTTAGACACATGAACAAGAGAATAAGAAAACTCTGCCAAAATCCTTTCCCTTTCATTGCCCAAGATTTTCATCTTGTTCTGAGTTTTAGCCTCAACTTTCCCCTCCAACTATTCTCCATATGCAACACTTCCTCATTCCTTTGATGGTATGTTGGTTGTGAGAATATAATGTGGGGTTGATGCACTTGGAGCTATAATAGAGGAGCCCAGACTTGGTTCGTAGAGCGATCGCTAGTAAAGGTTGTAACCTTTTTTTATCTTGAATTTGAATAAAAGAGATTATCTTTGTCCCAAACCACTATGTTTACATGTTCTTGTTAATTTGAGCATTTATATCTATATTTAGGTTTTTAAAGTAATTATTAGAGATTGTATATGTTGTTGCATTGTATTCTTAACCCCTTGCAGGTCAGTTTTGGGAGGAGATCTGTGATCTAGGAGGCAAAAACAAGTGGAAGAGGTCTACATCAACCGTAAGGATTGAGAGTGCACTCATTAACCCTCTCTTTCCTCTTTCTCTTATCACTTAGTTTATATGGTTTTGGGATAAATTAAAGGTAGATCAATCTTTTAAGGGAGTTATTGTTGTACCTATTCCTTAGACCCAGTTTAGGGGGATTTTCCCCGTAGCACTCGGGCCATATATTGGTTTGGTAAAAAACAATTGGGTGATTAGATTGAAAGGAGTGCTCAACAATAATTGACTTACTGATCCGATTGTGGGTAGTGTCATCTATAATATTTTAAAGATTGGATTTAAAAGATCTGTCGGTTTGGCCTATGCAAGACTTGCACATGAGTAAGGAATTTGGTAGATTCATGGACCAAACATCAAGTCAGATTTGTCTTTTGCGGCTTTGAATAATTTCTTAAGGGTTTTACAAGGTTTGAAAAAGGTTTTGATATTCTTTTCAGCTAATTTTTTTTTAAATATGATATGTGGTACCTTGGATGTGAGGCAGAGAAATGTGAGATAGGGGAGGAGAAGAGGAGGGAGGACTCTTGTACTTAAAGTGACATGTTGAGAAAAAGAATTTATTTATTTGGGAGATAGAGTAACCATTGGCCACAAGGGCCTTAGTCAGGTGGGATTTTTCCTTCTTGAGAAATTGAGGAGTTAAGATTTAGATGGCTTGAGTGACCAAAGTTTTTAAAACAACATATTTTTGGGTTAGGTGATGGTGAGAATGGGCATGGAGGTATTGGTCGATATTTGTCTTTTTTTCAATACACGTGATGGGTAAGGGAACCATCAAGAAGATGAGAGATGAGAACATATAAAAAGGGAAGAGAGTTTTCCTTTTGCAATTCCATAGTGAATTGAATATTGAGGGAAATGATATTAATATGGTTAAATAAAGTCATATAGGAGGTATGTTGATGAGGCCAAATGATGAAGGTGTCATCTACAAATCAAAACTAGCATGTGGGTTTAAGATGAAACTTGTTTAGGGCTAAGGTCTCAAAATTTCCCATAAAAATATTAGCGACCATGGGGGATAAGGAGGAATCCATGGTTATACCTTCATTTTTTTCATACAAAATCCCTTTAAAGGTGAAGAATATAGAGGTGAGATAGACTTTAATAAGGTTGATGGTCTCAGGGTCAAATAGTTTAGATATAAGGTCAAAGGCTTCATGAACGAGAATTTTAGTAAAAACATATACAACATCAAAACTAACCATAATGTCTTGTTCGTCAAGATGAAGATGCTTCATTTTTTGAATAAAATTAGAGGAATCTTTGATGAAGGATGAGGTTTTTCCAATGAAATATTGTTGACGAGCATATGTGAACGCTCATCAACTCGAAGGGAGAGTTTGTTCCAAGGTTGTCTAAGTAACCTAAGCCGTTCGAAGTAACTCACCCTGATGGGTTTTACAAATCCATTAGCCGATGGGGGGATCTAGTCTAAACTACAAAATAAAATTCATTAACAAATACCTACTATGTATGTTTTCTATTCACACATTTTATACACAAAATTTACAGAATAAATAGGTACAACGTTTACAAGAAACCTTGTATTAAAACTAAATATTGAAAGAGGGAAATAAATCCTAGGAAAACTAAAATTAAAAGAAATCGGTCTAAAACTAAAGCACACTACTAATTTAACTTTGCAACCCAAACTAAAACATGAATGAATGTAAATGATAATGTTTGGAATTAAATGGAAAAATAATTTAATTTTTAATACTAATCTACATTCACAGAAAACTAACACAAAACCACAACAAAAAATCACTAACATATAGCTAGACAATAATAAAGTGATTTTTTTTAACTTGTGCCTTCCTGAGTAAAGCTGTTATAGCAACCTGTCTGTCAAGGAAAATCTATGGAAAACGGTTGTGAAATATAAAGATCATACAAATATACAAGGAAAATCACTTCAATTAGATAATTGACGTCTAATTCATGATACACAAAGGACAAATTATTTTATTGGATACTTTGTGAATGTTACAATTAATTATTTGTCGAAAACAAGATAACTTTCGTTCACAAATTTGATCATTGCAAGTTCCAAAACATATAAACAAACCTGATATATTTTAATACTCACATCACAATAGTCACAAAGATATTTTAACTATTGGAACAATAGATTGTAGAAAATTAATCTGAGCAATTTAACAATGCACTGTCAAAATTGAAAAAATCTTAGTTTCAATCAATACACTATAAATGCTAGAAGAACATGAATCAGAATAAAAGATATTATAACAAAAGAAACATCATTTCACTCACAAGACAAAATCCATCAAGAAATTTGAAGTTCCATATTCTTCTTCGAAAATAAACGCTCGTCCATTATCCCAAAATTACAACCATGTCCTTGACTCCAAAATCCAAGAGTATTTAAACAAAATGTGGATTTTCCCTCATATCGACATGATAGGGAAAAATCCTTTAAAAATAGTAAAGTCATGCTTACAATAGAAAAGGTATAATTCTGTCTAACAACTTATATAAAACTTTGTTGTAATCATAACAAGAAACTATCACTTGCTTTTTGAAACTAGTTCTATTCCCGATTAAAACAAAAGAAATCTTCCATGATCCCTAATGATCCATGACGACAATGTTGATGATATCCCTTCATCATTTAGAGTCTTGAAACAACATGTATTATTAATTAGAAATTTTTACCAAACTTAATTAAGACTAGCTACATAATCTATGATTCTGTAGATGGTCTAAAAAAATCACAAAATCAAAACCAATTTAAAAAGAATCGAAAACAATTTTTATTACCAGAAATTACACATTTGAAATTGAGGATGCATGAAATTCTAATCCGACAATAACATTGACATTATCGCATTTTCTGATGATAGTATCTGGAGAATGTTTTGGCTTCTTGTTGGACTAATGTATGTTATATTCCTTTTCTTTTTTTAATTGTTGATTTACCCTTTTTAATTCTCTATTTTGTCTTAGCATCTAATCGAGGTGCATATGTAAGTAAGGAACACCTGCATAATACCTTTGGGCCAAAGCTTGAGAGTCATGGCATCTCTTATATTCTATATTAGTGATTGAGTGATGTCGATCATGGTCCAAGGGTTTTTCTGGGGCACTATTTCTTCTTAGATCACCACAAATACCTGGGAAATTTTCAGAACCATGAAGAAAGGGGGGTAAATTGAAAACAAAATCATACTGAGAGTGATATTATTCTTCACTTTTTCCATTTGTGTCTTCACATGAGGATTCATGGTCCATAATAATTATCATTCCCGTTGGAGTTTCTCTTTGTTTGAACTTGTTCCTAACCATTCTATACAATAGGCACCAAACCCTTTATTGTTGAAGTCAACCCCAACGTTAACACAAACTTTTTTACCCTGCTTCTTAGGATTATGATCAACCTTCAAACACACATCATATGTATCTAGATTGACATGATCTAAAGGCTTGTCCTTCAATTGTTTAAGGAAATATTCCAGTGATTGATTACCTGTCAACCCTTCCCTAGCTTTGTTTTGTGTAACCTGAGGAACATGAGAAGGATCCAATTTATCATCGAAAGAAACAAGGGAATCAACATTGACTTGGAATTCAAGTTTTATTTCCCGAGAGGTAGTTCGAGGAGAATTGGATTCTCCTATGACCCTAGGTAATTCGAGGATAGGGTTTGCAGGCTAAAGTAGAAATTGATTTCTTTCCAAGAAACTATCCCAATTATCCCCTATGATGGTAAGGTGATGCTCAACTAGAATGAAAATTAGGTCATGGTGAAAAAGGATAGACTGAGGGTTTGGCCACTTTCTCTCATAGAACTTAGACAGTTTACGAAGGCTCTTATGTAGGTAGAAGGGTATGTTTAAATGAAACCCTAAAAAAACCATGAGTAATCGAATGTGAAAAAATAATATAAGGCCATAACGCCCCTCACATGTTACAAACTGTTTAATAACTAGGAGAAGGTTGTGCCACTTTCGACAGAAAAGGTCAATTGGCATACCTTTGATATGGTATCGAGAACACTTGGATGCCAAGAAATCTTTCCAAGGGATGTCTTTTACTTTAATATTCTTGAACCATTTCTCCCCTAATTGTGGGAGACCTATAGACTGAGTAATGAATTCCTCATCTACTTGAAATTGGATATCACCAATATTAACCTTAGTGCCATCGAAATCCCTTGTTAAAGCTCTGGCTACTTCAATATTTCACCCTATAAATAATTGTATAAACCCTAACCACCCTTCTTGGGAGAGAATATCAATTGCATCATCGCAAGTGAGAAATGCCCACAATCCATTTGGCTCTATCCTCATGATAGGATCCATAAGATCTGTGGGAAGCTTAATAACTAGGACAAAATTAAGAGCGGACACAATTTCTTTGTGAAAGAAAAAATATTGCATACACAACAAAATGAACCCATAAGAACTGGGCAAGGTCAAAATGTCATACCTAATCCCAACAATGATCACTAAACATTGAAATAACCCAAGATGACCTCAAAATATCCATCACTTAAAACCTTGATGATTTCCCGAACGACAAAGGACAAGAGGGTTTAAGAATGAATGACCCATGTACTCTCTAAAATCTACCATGAACAATTGATCCCAAATCATGGACGATGGTATGTTTATGGCAATGATTTCGAAGTCGTTCAAAATATTGGGTCAAGGAAAAGGAACATAATTGAAGGGCGCAAGGAAGTACATGGGTTGAGTGATCCAAATGACAGGTACAATCATGCAAAGATCCGAGCAAGGCAAAAAAACCTTACCGAACCTAGACTCATAGTTTAAATGAACGTTTATGAGTAACTCCTTCATCGAATTAGTCTTACATCCCAAAAACAAATATTTTTCCTATCCTACACTTGTTTTAAGTATTTAAAAAAAGGTCTTTTATTAGTTTAACACAATCCCTTGTAAAAATGAACTTTAAATCTTGTCATAGATTATGTTAAGTTATCCTTCAGTAAATCATAACCCAAATAATGTCCTCTTGCATAATGACTAAGAAGTATGAGAAATAATGTTTGATAAAAAATGAGGGAGGTATGATGGTAAAGAAATCACCAAGAAAAACACACGAGAAAATTCTTAATTTCATGCCTTGTAGTCATGAAATTAAGGAGAAAACGAAATCAAAACACATTCAAACCAAACAGAATGATGGAAAAATCAAACATACTAAAAATTGTAAAGATAAACAATTTCATAAAAATAACCAAGATTCTATCAATCTGATTGAGTAGTATTGTACAATGATCATTTTCTGGCTAACCCTATATTTTCAAAGTAAAATGATAGGGTGTTAGTTGGGGTAGCCAACAAATATTGAATATTATCACCAAGAGAGTGACAAAGGGCATGGGTAGGATCTCCTATAACACTAAATATAGGTATAAGGGGAATTTCATTTTTATGAATCTTAGGTTTCCCATATGGGGAACGAGACCTTTTTTAATGTCAGGATCCAAGGAATAAGAGTTGATGGATTTGGTAACCATATTAGTAATGGTGTTAATAGGGTTTTTGGTGAGAGGTTTATAAGAGGAAGAACATAGAAGGTCAAGGAGTTTGGATTCATAGTCAGTGGTATTCATAATCACAGTATCTTTGTCTTTATCGACTTTTAAGATAATGATATTAGGGTTATCATTAAAATAACGAATGGATTGAAATTCATATTTTGTGAGTTAGGTTTAGGGGGTTTGGAGACATGTAAAATCCTTCCACACTCTTTCTGAATTTATTCAGCTTCGTTTGTGGGAAGATGATGCATTATGGATTCAATGTAGAAAATAATTTCTATGGGGATGCGATGAGGAACAAGGACAAAGTTAAAACCTTTCTCTCCTACTTTTATCATATTTTGGTGTACATTATCTATGCAGAAAATTTAATCTAAATTTTCTCAATAGTTAACTTGTTTTTAAGATTTCTTATTTTAATTTAATATTCCCAACTATTAACTTATTAGTTAGATAGTCATTTTAATATTCTCAATAGTTAACATAATATCAAAATTTATTATTTTAATATTTTTTCAATAGCTATATCTTTGTTCTTACTCTATAAATATATTTTCCAACATATTCTTTTAGAATATTTAAACTTCAATTGTTCCTAATAATGAATGGAGTGTTCATTGAAAAAACTTTTGAAATGTTAAATGTTTCAAAACTTTCTACACACTTTAAATCCAAAAAATATTACAACATTTTTAAAATCACTAATTTTCTACACACTTTAAATCCAAAAAATATTACAACATTTTGAAAATCACTTTTAATATATATATAGTAATGTGGTTTTCACATAATGATAATTGTATATTTTAGTAGTTATTCTCAATAATAATTACTAAACATTTTACAAATGTATAAAGTAAATCAAATTAAAGGGTGGTGAAAACCTAATCGAATTTATTTTTATAATCAGTAAACATTTTTACAAACCTATAAAGTAAACCAAAATAAATGACGGGGTGTTGGAAACCTAGAGGAATTGCTTTTTATAAGCAAGTTGGTGTTATAAAAATGGGGCATGCTTAAAAATCTCACGCCATCAAATAGATAGTGTTTACATAAAAATTAACCACCATAAAATAGATAGTGCTTAGAGTCATCTTTGAGACATCTTGCTTTATGGAGATGATATTTTTTCTTAACTACTAATTTTAAATCAAGCCTTAATTCCTTTTCTATTGTGTTCCAAATGGAAAGTCAACTTGACATGATAAAACTACATATTGCAAATAAAATAATAACTTATTATTTATAAAAGATAATAAAAGTGGTTGTTGAATTGAGAAAACGATTCCTAAAATAATTTTATTATAATTGGTTTAAAAAAGTCAATTGTAAAATAATTATATGTATTTTGGATTTCACATATTTCTTGCCATAAGATATCAACAATGAATAAAAGATAGATAACTAAAACAAATTTATGGTAAATGAGATCATATATTGTTTTCAGTCTCTTAGTAAATTTGATTGCCATTGTAATTTTTTGAGACATTAGTATACAATTATATTGAAAAATATAAAAACTTTCAATTCTATATGAAGGTTTTTTTTTTTATTGTTGTTTAATTTAATTTTGTGATATTTGTATGGATATAAATATTTTACAACATAAACTGGATTATTTAAGGGAAATTTTAGAATTGTATAATTATGTGAGGTTGAATAGTTTATTTTAAGAAAATAGTTAATATAATTAATTTCAATCAAATATTTTTTTATTTATAATTATGTGGTGGTTAGATTTGAAAGAAATCAAATGCATAGTTAATTTGCTTTTAGTATGAAAAATTCAATAAGTTAACATTTAACATTGTAGTGGATAAGTTGATAAGATTGTTCTTTTGTGCAAGTCATTATGCAATCATTTGTCTATAAGATATAATGAATGGAATCAAATTCATGTTTAAAGAGAGGAACTCAACACAAGATATGATTATTGGTTACTTTGTTTGAGATGTTTTTCATTAGTTTTGATTATTGTTTACCTTAAGATGTTTTTCATTATATATCAAGTATGAGTTTTATGTCAAACTTAAATCCAAGGTTTTGGTAGTATTGTCTACTTTAAGATGTTTTTCATTATATATCAAGTATGAGTTTTATGTCAAACTTAAATTCAAGGTTTTGCTAGTAGAAACATATTTGAAAAATTGACAACTAAATTCAATATACTGATTATATTTATTAATTAGAATAATAAAAAAATTGAAAGAATTACAAAAATTGTTAAGTGTACAAATGTTAATATGTTTAAATTTCTCAAGTTGTATATTCTTAAAATGAATGCTTTCCATACTTCTTAGCTTGTTTCTCAAACATTAATGTTAACCGATCAATATGTGCACTATTTCTCAAACATTACAGATCAATATGTGCATTACATTCAAATCAATTCGTAGATTTTACGAGTTAAATCGTTGGGTGGAGGGGGATCCCTTGTCCCACAAACTAGGGAGTCTCATACACCAATTTGATGTTCTGACTTGACCGTGACCTTAAAAATAGATTATTATTATTATTATTATACTTGGTAGTCCCTACATGGTAGGTCCCCACATGTACACCTATATATGAGTTGATTTATCTAATTTCTTAGATGACCTTGTTCATTTTTCTTTGGTATACGATCAAACTAATTGGAACTTGATCTTATAGTTTATAAAGGGGATCGGTTGGTTATGCATCGATGCCCCTTTTCCGTTTTATACCATCCAGCTATATGGCTCTCTTACTATTCATGAAGAGGAATTGGATGGTATGATTGTTTATGCATCTACATCCCTTTTCCTTTCCAACAATCAACGTCCCTTTTCCTTGTTTTTTTTTTTACTTGCTTCGATGTAATAAAATTTCAATGAAAATATATCATACATTTAGTGGGTCGAATCGAGAGAAATGAGGTGACCATTTGATGAAGAGATGTTCGTGTCAATTTTTTTATAAAGAGAAAACACTAATGTTTTATGGATAACCAAAGGATATTTTAGTTTTTTGGTGGCATCCTGTTGACATAAATTCATATGTCTAATTCAAGGGATTTACATTACATACTGATTGGATATATCGAAATATATTGACAAAAAATTGAGTTAAAATCTCTTCAATGGGTTTGAGGAAGAATTGGTTTAAATCTCTTCAATGGGTTTGAGGAAGAATTGGTTTAAATCTCTTCAATGAGTTTGAGGAAGAATTGGTTTAGATGATTTCTTACTTCCTTTGCCATCACAAGATGGTATAAATGGGTTTGAGGAAGAATTGGTTTAAATCTCTTCAATGAGTTTGAGAAAAAATTGGTTTAGATGATTTCTTACTTCCTTTGCAATCACAAGATGGTATACATGATAAGACAATTTTATTGATGTAGATATCCTTTAATGATGTGAAGATTTATGAATGAAATTATTATTATTTTATTTGATGTTATTTATAAGTTTGAATATAATTTTCATGGTTTAATAGTTTATTTTATTTTAATTTGTTAATTAAAATTTAAAAACTAACAACTTTTATTATATTAAAATTTTATATAAATTTAAATTAATTTGATTTTAAAATTTATTATATTTTAAAAAAACTTAAATTATTATTATTATTAAGTAAATATGACACATATTTTTAATAGAATTTAAGAAATTATGTATAACATTTACATGATTATTTAAGTTAGTTTAGGGAATTAGGCCACTTGAAAGGTTAACTTAACACAAAGAAAAAAGTTATAATGTTGGTTTTAAATGTAAGTGAGAAAAAATATTATAAATAATAATAATGATAATGGTTAATTCAAATCATTTTGATTTATTTAACTTTAAAAGGAAAAGATAAAGAATTATTTGATTATTTAAAAAAAAAAAATTATTTTAAAAAATGAAAAAAAAAACATTTTAAAAGCTTTCAATTTTAGAAATTAAAAAAGTTAAGAAAATCACCTTTGTAAAAAAAAAATTGAAATTAAAATTTAATGTGAATGTAAGCAAGACATTAAAATGTTTTTTCCAATATTACATCCTACCCCACCTTCATATAAGAGGGGGTAATTAAAAAAGTGCTTGAAATTCTTTTAAATCTAGAATTTTAGAAAGTCTACAATCACTTGTTTTATTGTTAAGTTATTGATCTTATTTTAATAATATTAAATTTCTTTTTTTAATTAGTTAAAATAAATAATACTATATAAAGGTGGGGGTGGGGTAATTAAAAAAGTGCTTGAAATTCTTTTAACTCTAGAATTTTAGAAATTGTACAATCACTTGTTTTGTTGAAGTTGTCAATATTATTTTAATAATATTGATTTTTTTTTTTAAATTAGTTAAAATAAATAATACTTTTGAATTAAATTTAACCATTTTAAAAAAATATTTTAATTTTGTTTTGCTTTAATTCTCTATCTTAACAAAATTAGATTTAGTTAATATAATTTTTAAATTTAACTATAATAACATTTTAATATAATTGATATATATATCTATATATATTTAAAATTTTTCTTTTATTGGGTATTGGGTATTAGGGATGACATCCAACTAAGAAAATTTTCCCTCTATTGGGTATTGGGTGTCAGGGATGACATCCAATCAAGGGGATGCTCCGAAGGCGAGAAACCACCTGTCTCATATGTGCTCTCCTACTAAATACCTGACCCTCCCCCTCATTATATCTCCTTATGCATGCTCATTCTACCACCTCCTCTAGATATGAGAAGTCCTTTCTCTACACTTGTCTTCCCTAGGTTTTTTCGTTCTCTGAACTTATTTCCATTTATGGAAACTTCAACTTAGTTCTTGAGAACCTTCTAGATTTGTCACATCTATGTGAGTCTTGATCNNNNCTTCAAACCTGGGGGGAGTTCTCTTCAAACCTAGAGGAAAAAGAATCTTGAAATACTACTGGAATATAGGGAAGGAAACCAATAATAAAGTCAAGGCTTATGCCCTTCTAAAAGGTCTTCAATTGGAAAATCAAAGACAAATTCAAAATCTAAACATAGTAGGAGATTCGAAGAAAATCATAAGAATGATGATTTAGGGTTTCAAGCCTAAAATTATGAGTCTAAAAAGGGTAATAGACAAAATTATCCTATCCACGAGGGCTTTAAATACCAAGTTTTTCCACATCCTTAGATGGAATAATGCTGAAGAAGACAAAACAACCAATCTGGCCATCAGGAAACCACTCGAAACTTTAGGTGTGGAGGATGAGGAATGTTTAATCCCCCTCATGTAATGATAGATGCTCACCACAATACCAGGACCCACTATGCTAAGGGGATGGGAGATGGAACTTGTATCTCTAGCACGAGCCTTGAAAGATGAGGCAACAACTGGCAGGAGTAATGACATGATCTCTTCATTAGGGTTTAAATCGTGCTAACGGGAATTGGCACGATCACTTCATCATGGTGTGGGATGGTTATATTGTCCGTCCAGTCTATTTCATGGGTATCAAGCAGACGAGTCCTCTAGATCAAATGGGTTGAGCATGCAACAAGCTTGACACAATGTGGAATTGTCAGGATGACGACAAATTCAATCGTTGGATCAGGTCTATGAAGGGTCTAAGTACAATATTTCGGGTATATTTTGAGATTTGGGTACTCCCCTTTCTATATGACATGAATTATTCAGTGATTGTTTCTTGGGGAGTTTTCATTCAATGCTTCCATACAGTCTCTCTTTTGTGGCTCTCTCGAAATTTCCTTAAGTTTACTCTGGACTATGTTCTATTCAAATTCTCTTTTGCGCCCTTTCTGAGCCACCTCACTCAGAGTTTCTCATCTTGGATACATATGGGCATAACCTCTCCCCCTTCCAAGCCCGTGCCCTTTGTTTTCCCATCAACCCGTGCTTGGAGCGCTCTCCCTTGCCTCTTGCAAAACCGCTTCCTTCTCAACTTCATAGACAACATGCATAAGTCACATAAAGAGCCAAGGGCCACGAACTCACTGTATTTTTTTGCAGGCCAAGATCAACAAGAACCAGAGAAAGACTTTGCAGGGTGTCAAAGGATGAGAATTCATATGGGAGAAATCAACTCCACATTGAACTTCGATTTATAAAACTCTCTCATCACATTAACCTCGTTGAAAGACTACAGGATGAAGTGTTCACCCAACATAGCCAAATTGAGGATCAACACAATCAAATGGAGAACATGCAAGGTCATCTGGATTAGATGGAAATAAATTATCACCAGCCCAACACCCCCAAAAAGATAGAGGAAGATTCTAGAAATCTAACTTCATCCATAGTGAATCAAGTTCCAGACCTCAACAAACCAACAATAGACTCAATTTGGGAGCAACATGGACATCCAGAGGTAAAAAAGGAACTGAGTAGTTGATTCTGTATTTTTCAAGTGCCACGTTTTGTTCTACGATATACATAAATGGAGTTTTTATAGGTTGTATTCTTCGAAATACATCAAAAAATGTCATAGTTAGAAAAGTTGGCAACACAATGGACAAAATTTTTGTAACATCAGTCTCAATTTTCAAAGAATCTATATGCCGAAGGTCTATTATTTCCTTTTTTTTTGTAATACAATGGATTTATCCACACCCTTCTAATATAAATTTCCCGAGTTCTTATTAAAAAAAAGATTTACTATGTGTTATAAACAATTTTGTGTTCTAATATTAGGAAAAATAAATCATTAATAACTTTAGATGTATATGATATAATGACCATTGAATTATTTGAACATTGAACATTGATGGTGTAAACAGTCATATTAATGAGTAAAATTACTCATTTATTTTGAAAAAAAAGATGATCATGTACATGTGATTAAATACATAGTGTGTAACTGGAGTGATGCTACTTGCACAACTTGCAATTATACAACTTGAAAAGTTAACACTAAAAGGAGTGTTACACCTTTCATCATGATTTGATCATATGTTGTCCATTAATTATCCTTCATATTCTTGTTTCATTGAAGCACTATCAGTGTATCACTAATATCATAGGCTTAATGAATAATGTTAGCAATATTATCAACATCAAATTTTTTGGGGGCATCAAATCATTGCACTCTCATTATGCATTTTCATTGTTAAATTCTGGATTTGTCTTCCAATCAATGTCATGAGGTTGTTAGGGGTTAGGGGTTTCCTCCATCTTGACATCAATATCCTTAAAATTCATGGTTGACATATTTATCTCATATCATCAAATTGTCAAAATCATGAACATTATCAAATATAAAATCAATACCATTGAATTCTAATTACCAAGTGAAATGACAACAAACCACACCATCAAGTGTATCATTGATACTAGTTACATGAAACATAGTCCTCAACAATTAATCTCCTTAGAGTCATTAATAAGTCATCATTGCAATAGACATGCTTGAAATGGTATGATTAATATCCACACATCCTTGGTGATTGAGAAGCCATAATGTTATCCATTTATTCCCACCATCATTAATTCCACTAAATTTTCATAAATATGTACTTCAAAATAAAAACAATGACATATTGAAAATAATCCCTCTCCCTAGAACCCAAGAGAAATTGTTAATGACGACTTAATTATAAACCAAAAGTCATATGGAAATATTGTAATAGCCATATATCTAGACTTTTTTGATAATTTATGTTATAGAATGAATATTAATAAATCCTAAGTTAAGATAAATCTATGCTACTCTATTTTACCTATGTATTTAAAATACAATGTAAAAAAAATTCCCACTAATAAAAATTTTTTAACAAAATATTTCATGAATTTTAAATTAAAAATAATAAAATTTCATTGTAAATTTTTAAAATACAATGTAAAAAAAATTCCCACTAACAATTTTTTTTTTTTAACAAAATATTTCATAAATTTTAAATTAAAAATAATAAAATTTCATTGTAAATTTTTAATCTTTTATTTTGAAGTTTTCATTTTAATTTGGCAAAACAGATCTTGGTGATGTTGTTTAAACTGCATTTTCTGATACATAAATGGATTCAGTACCTTGAAAAACCCTCTGACTATTGAAATTATACAGTTTCAATCATTAAAATCAAATTTAAAGTTCCAATATTTCGCTAGATTTCAGTAAAAACTAGCACAGCCGCTAACTCGCGGCTGAGAACGCCGAAAGGTAACGGCTGAGAACACATGCATATACTGTTGAGGCATAACTTGAATTCTAGTCGATTTCTGTGGTGAGAGACTTGACTAAATGGAAGAAGAGTATGTATGGCATTAGGGCACGCATTCCAATCAACCTTATGACTAACAGCTGCAACTTGCTCTTTTGCAAATTGCAATGATTAAAATGACAATAAACTAATTTTTTTTTTTTCTTCGAATCGTTTTTACAAATATACACTAAAGAGATCAGACTCATTTGCCATGATAGCCCAATACTAATGTTACACGGAATTAAACCTAAAATAATTTGTTGATGCGCACTCGCTAATTCCTAACGAGGTTTTATTTTTCAACGCTACAGCCAATCTCCGCGCTCGCTCATTTGTTGATGCGCACTCGCAATCCTTTCATATTCTCCATGGAAATCGTGGCCAACACATCAAACGCGCGTAGAGGGGAGGCTGGAGGTTGAAACGCTTCACTTCACATCCACGAGGCCATAAACATTTTCATTGGTAAAAAAAAATCACTGCGCGTAAAACTTTTTAATTGGCATCCAACACCCACGCGGCTATACCTATCCGCCCAGTAACAATAATTTAGTAAATTGTGGTCAGTTTAATAGATTATCTCTTAATCACTGAACGTTAATCTTATTTAGTAAATGTAAAAAAGTAATCACATAAACGGACGTCTTTATAAATGAGCGGAAGTTATGAGCGAAGTTATAAATGAGCGGACGTCTTTATAACCGGACGTCTTAATCACTAAACGTGGCAATCTGGGGGTGAGCAAGTAATTTTTTAATCTTATTTAGTAAATGTAAAAAAGTAATCACATAAACGGACGTCTTTGTAATCAAAATCTCATCCATTGATTAGAGAGGACGACGAAGAATATGCCAGCATCTTCAATTGCCAACCCTAAGATTGAAATTTATGATTAAAAGGTGATTAATTGTGCCCATTGTCTGATTAAAAGGTGATTAATTGTGCCCATTGTCAATAGGTATACGCCTTTCGGAGTAATTATCTAAAAATATACATGTAAAACTAAAAAAAATAAAATGTTTATAATGTGCAGTTAGGTTTGTTTTGACAATTTCTAGGTTTGTTTTGAGAATTTTTATTAACTAAAAAGTAAAACGGAGTTCCGTGGATCGTTTTACTAATCGTGACACAGATTTATAATTCAATTTAATAGTGTAATCGCAACATAGATATTACAAAGGGAAATCAGCCCAATGACGAAGGACAAATGCAGCAGGTTGGCGACCTAGCAAATTATCCACCACTTGGTCGGCCAAATCCTTCAGCTTCCGCTCGCCGTTGAAGAGGTAGCGAGTGGGCACGGCACTCATGGCGAAATCGAACACAATCTTGACGTCCTCGGGCAAAGCTTTATCCCCAGCAGGGCCTCCATAGATGTATTTAATAATAAGCAATGCATACAGCAGGTGTCGGCCGCCGAAAGTAGCCGCTCCCGGCTCTGGATGCAAGAGCGCATGCTTTAAAATCAGAATCGCAGAGCTCACCACCCCCACCTGGGTTGGGCTAGTCAGATAGTGAACCGCCTCGGCGCCATATTTGGCGCAGAGCCGGCAAAGAAACTTCAAAACCTTCTCCACCGCGGCAGATCCAGCAATGTGTTCTTCAGTAACCCTAACCCTCTTCCCATTCGCATTCGT
>JASDQU010435403.1:61950-74759 GCA_032191745.1 Picea mariana
TTTAAATTATTATATTTTAAAAAATAGAAAAAGTTTAAATTATTATATTGAAAAAAAATAAAAAAATTTAATTGAATTTATTTGTTTTCTATCTTATTTTTATTGTTTATGATTTTGAAATAGAGCTTCTATGTATTTTAATATCTTATTATGTTGTTTAACAACGAGGATTCTTTACCATCTATTGTTTTGAGGTTTTTTTTCATAGCCCATGAACACTAAAACTAACCCAACATTTATTTATTCTTATGCTTTCATCCATTTTGGAGATGGGTGATCAATGAACCTCATCCCATATCTTTTGAAATACTATAAGGACTTTATAATTTGGTTTATTTATGATTGTTGGTGAGTTGTACTCTCCTACAAGTTGTGAATTTCTCTTTCAAAAGTCATACACATACACTTTCCCTTATGTTATGATTTCATTTCTAGTTAATTAATTTCATGTTCCCTAGGTTGTTTAATATGGTCATTTAATGGAAAGAGGAGGATCATACATTGATTATATCTCATTGATTACATTTCTAGTTGAGTGATTATACTTACCCATGCACCATATGATCTTCCCAAAAATTGTATTGTCTCTTTAGATTAAATTTCATTGTAGGTTGTGTATTTTCTTACTCTCATAGGCTATACAAAGTGATTTCCTTCTTACCTAAGTGATTTCTTTTTCAACCTAGTTAATTTTATTTCAGTGGTCAACTTCTCATGCATTGGAATGTTAACTTCTTAAACACAATCTCAAACTTTGTTGTGAAATTAATGTGCCTTGCCTTCATCCACATTTTCAAATGTATAAGACTATGGGTAGTCAAAATTATAATATAAGGATATGTGAGAGGGCTTGTGAAATTTCTAATCACGAGCATTAAGTTTTACTCTAGATGAAGATTTGAGTTAGCATTCTTTAAGACCAAATGGTATAATGAGCATTAAGTTTTACTCTAGATGAAGATTTGAGTTAGCATTCTTTAGGACCAAATGGTATAGTGACAAGTGATTTTATGGTACCTAAGACTATGTTTTCAAAATGGAATCTCACTACACATACGTGATTGGTCTTTCGGTAGCAATATTTGAAGTATTGCATTTATTGAAATGTAGATATATTAAAAATTGTTGATATTATGGTAGTTGTGGGAGGTATTAACCTCCACGTGTAACCTTTGACAAGACTAGAATATTCCGGGAAGAAAGAGAAACCCTAAAACATTGGATAATAACCCTAGAAGACAAGTCGATTCAAGAGAATATTTAATATTGAGTTATTAGCCTCCAAAAAGAGAATTCGACCGAGTCAAGTGAGATAGAGTAGTATAAATAGAGGCCGCTAGAGCTCATTTGTCACTTTCATGCACTCACAACTTCATAAGACTAGTGGTGCACAAGTTTGGAGAGGGGGTGCAACTACAGCTGTTGCAACTGGTATTTTGGCTTTTGGTTGGACTTTCTCTTGGTCATGGTTTGGAATTTCTTCTTGGTCTTTGGTTATTCTTTCTTGGTGCGCTAGCCTTGGAGAAAGGTGTGCTACCTTGGTTGGCTATTGGTCTGCTTCCAGAATTATTCTATATGTCAAGGTTAAGGTGCTCGAGGGTGGCCTTTGTGCCTATGGTTGGGTGACAATATTGCTATGTTGTTTATGGAAAAATGAGCACATCTCTTTATTTCTAACAAAAATAGAATTAGAGATATGTTGCTTCTATCTATGCCAGCTAAGTTCTATGAATAACAAAATTTTGGAGCATATTCCTAGAAGGAAAGCTTGATATTGTTAAAAGGGCACTTGGATAACTAGGACTCTTATGACGTACAGTGGAGGATTTCACTGCTACTAGATCTATGGAACCTATATTTAATATTGAAATATGCAATTTTCATCCTAACATATACTCATTATTGTGTTATCTCATGATTGCCATTATTGTGTAGGTTGCGAACTTAAAGGAAGATTTTCATAATTGAATGAAAGAGATCTTATGAAATATTGAAGGGTATATATTGGTTTCACACATTGATAGATTTTTCATTAGCACATTTACAATATTTGAAGGGGAGTTGCTCAGAGTGATAATTGAGTAATAACCATAGCCCTCATTTCATCTAATTGAAGAGAATCTCAACTGAGCAAAAGACAGGGAGTAGCCATTCATGCAAAATTTCTCGTTGATATTTGACCTTAACATTAAAACAAGAAACCCAAGAAGTGAACCAATCGATAACAAAGTTATCCTTTTCGACCTATCATTGGTTAGACATAGAGATAGAGCTAGAACATTTTGGTGAAAAATCCATGCCTTGTTTGCTTGTTTGGTGATTAAAAACCAAGAGCATAAAACTAAGAGACTTGATAGCCACTACATTTCCAGCTATTATTTATGTTTAGGCTACATGGTGACTAGAGGCCTATTATCCATTTAGAGGATAGAGCTTAGTGTATGAGACTAAGAACAAAGACCAAGGTTTTAAGCCTGCATAGTATCCATGTTTTTGAAGAAATTAATGGGCCATAAGTCCCTCATTTACGAATCATATTAGTATCAGAATAGTTGAATCATTTACCATGACATAGCTACTATAACTTTGTAGAACTAGAATGGGTAAAGAAAATAGAGAGAGATTGTGTTATAACATCAAATTCCACCTCTGAAGCATTGATGCTCTTTTTTTCCTTATCCATATCCTCCTTATAGACAACTATTCCCCATACCTCCTTGAGTCCTTCTAAAAATATATATTTTGAAGGATGTATATGCCCTCACACTTATCCAACCCGCGTGCATGAGGGCCACTTTAGGGACACCCGAGTACATGCTAATAAATGTTCAAAAAAATAGAATTATGCCAAATTAATGATGAGTTATAGGATTGGTTAGTTTCCTAACTCCTTTTTTCATGTACTCAACTATCTCTAACCAACTAGAGACCGCATAAAAGGAGACTTTTCCTCATGGAGGAAGGTAATGTTACTTTTCACATTCAAGAAAACACTTATTTGGCTATTCCTGTAGAGTCTGTAAGCCCATTTTATCCGTGTTGTTTTTGGTTTCTTGACCTAGAAACCCTTGTTTCCAGTCTCCTTCTGATCACCAACCAATCCTACCAAGAGTTTCCCTTTATAATCTCTTTGGTCCTGTGGTGAATTTAGTGTCAAGAACATCCTTATAGTAGGAGTCAGGGTGGAGGAATCTATGATCTCTCTCGACAGGGAAGCGCCGCATCGGAAAAGTAAAAGTTGTAACTACCTTGTTGTTGTTCATTATTAATACAAAAAACTCATTCCTTTGAACTGTATTGTGTTGTTATTGTTTATATTTGCAATTCTTTTGTATATGCTTCAGTAGAATACTAATTAATTCAATCATTTTCGTTATTTTTCATAGAACTCACCAGTAATTATTAGTATAACTACCTCTTTGTATAGATATGCTCGTTTAAGGTTCTTACAGGTTACATAGAGGCCATTGGAAAGGAGAGAAATGATTCCTTCGGTCGGGAATGACATCGAACGTTGGGATCCTGGTGAGTTGGTTTTCCTCTTTCTTCCAATAGTTAGTTATTTCTTTGAAATTTGGTTATTATATATTTTCTTAGTATTCTTTATGGAATTTGATTCTTGTACGGTCATTGGTATGCTACAGTAAGCTCACTATTGTAGGATATTTTCTTCGAAATCATAATTGGCGACCATACTGGGGATTTTTCTCTAGTGGGCTTGTTTTGAGTTTTTTTGTTGTGTTTGCTTGGTTTATTTGTTTTTATTTTGTCTCAAACTGTTGCTTGATACTTGGATCAATAGTTGGCAATTATTTTAGTATTTCCCTTTTTCATTTGAGCCATTTATCTTGCCTCTTTTCTTATCTTTTTGAAGTTTTAGGGTGTATACGTGGCATGTAGTTAACATAGTCGCATACATATACATGCCCTCCAGTGTAGACAACCATGTGTACGTGGGATTCCTTGTGTACATGCTCGTACATCTTCCTAGGAAATGTTTTTTGAGAATATTTTATGGTTTGAGGGTGTTTGGCTAGGTGTTTGGGGTCTCTTTTGAGACTTTGAGACTTTATTGATGTTTCTTATTAATTTTTGTAGTAGTTTGGTTTTATTTTTGTAAATAAAAGAAAGATTATTTTTTTCTTGTAACATTCTGAATCATTCTTGGATTTTCTTTTTGGTTTCCATTCTTTTTTGTCTTTAGTTTTATCTCTCTGTTGGATTTTGAATTTTTGGAATTAGACTTAATTTGTCCAAGTATTCCTAATCATATACACACTTTCCTTTGATAATAGGCACATGAATACACTCTTTCTATATAGGCATTAAGCACGTACATGCATGTTCAAAAACACACAAGTGTTGGGTCATATATGTGTCCTGTCGAAGGCCAAAGCACGTACACAGGCACCCTATAGAAGGAAAAGGAACGTACAAAACTCATATTCACTCTCTACAGTGATCTAGGTTTCATACATAATCTTAGACATGTGACCTATAGTGGAGATAGTTGCATACACCTCCAAAAAAGTGATCTTTTTGTTTGTTTTTTAGCCTTTTCGAAGCCCTATTTTGGCTTGTTTGGGGGTCTTTTTTGGGGAGTTTGGTCCCAAAATTTTTTGTGGCCTATAGGAGGTTAGTAAGGCCTTGAATTTGAATGGAAAAAAAATATTTTTGATCCACATTTTTCTCCCTTTTATCCCTTGTATTGCATCACTATAATACTAGTCATGTTCTCGGGATCTCGATTTTGTGGTCATTGTTGTGGTTATGTTTGAAACTTGAGTTTGTATTTGAATTCGTTAATTTTATTTTGTGATTTACTTGTATTTTTCAATCATAAAACCACAATTGTTTTTAACATATTGTATTTAGTTTTTATTTGGTAGAAAGAAGAAGAAAACATAAAAAATCTAGTTTGTTGCTAGTTAGGTTTCTTTCTTTCTATTGATTTGTTTTGTTTCTTACTTGAAAAATAAAAAGACATTAGCATATGATTTTTTTTTCTTCTCATATTGAAATAATTTAAAAGGAAAAATAACAAAGAACATCCTTTTTTTTTACTTTTTTTTTTCTTTTCTCCAAAGGTTGCATTGTGCATTTTGCATTAGAAAGAGAAAATATTGCATTTCAAGGTTTGAAAGATTGTTCATACATTTTTCTTTTTTGAAACTTTTTTTCATTCAATAATTAGTGTAAATATTTATTTTCCAGTGTTCTTATAATTTTCATTTTTTCAAGTCTTAAAAAACATCAGTTTCACTTCTATATCATTTGAGTAAAGAACAACCACTAAAATGAACTCTAAACTTAAAGTTTACTAGAATTTGTTTCTAGGGTTCATAAACACATTTAGGGTTAGGGTATTGGATTAGGATTGGACAAATAAATCTCCAAGGATGGTAAACAAACATAATATTCTGAGATTGGAAGAGTGAAAATCCAATTTGTGTATAAGTATAGTCGGGAACCTCCTCTAACATAAGAGTTAAACATGAAGTCACATAAGGAAGAGTTGAGGAGATAACCCTTTTGAGGCTTGAATGAATTTTGTGGAGAGGTCATATTTTGGGGGTTTCATTAGTTCCCATATCCCCCTAAGAAGTGGAACTTTCAAGGATTCATGTTTTTTTACCATGCCCATACGTTTGATCCTGACTGTTGAATGTACACCCTAGACTCTTACTGTGAGTTGGTATCATTAGTTGATTTTCTTAGGTATCTCAGAGGTAACCTTAGGGGGTTTCCAATGGTACCTAAGGAAGACATTGTATCACACTATCAATACCCCTAGATGGTGCCCTGTGAAGCAAGGGTTACTTGCACTAGGTAGGGCTGGTAAGTGGAGGTCAGGGTAACTGGTTTTCACTCCTTTATTCATCAGTCTTAAGACTTGATAAACCAATGCCAACTTTCAGAAGGTCCTTATCCACTTTTTCATTGCTTTGGAATCTAGACCTTATCCACTTGGGATGAAGTTTTGAAGAAGTTGTTTGTTTGCAATCTTTCTCTTAGGACTTTTTAGTGGAGTGCTACTTTATATAGTTGGTCTTAGGTTGTTACTATATCACCACTTTTGGATTTTTTATTCAAGGAGGTTGATCAACCACTCTATTCGTAGGGAAGGATCCATGGTATTTCTCTTGAAAGTGTGGAGCCACATCCTAGAAGGCGTAGGTTTTTAGACCACTGGTTCGCCAGAGTGAGTGTGTGAGACTTTTTCAGACACATGAATAGTCTTGCAGGGGACGAACCTATGCATAGGAATTTCATGGAGAAATTTCTTGAGGATACCAACCAAGGGACCCCTACCCAAGGGGATTCTTGTGCTTTTCCTTTCTTTGGAAACGTTGGTGCCCCCTTGATGGCCAATTTGAGCATTCCTAGGTTGAATGTAGGACTGTCGGTTTGGTTGTGGACCACTCCCAATGTCCCAAATGGTGTTTATGCTTCTTAGATAAGTACCTTATTTCATGTGCATTGAATGGATGTGGATCCTAACCTACTTCATCTTTGAATTCTAGTCCTTCTCCTTCTTCTCATGAAATTATAGCTACTAGTAACCATAAGTATAAAAGGAATAGGAAGAGGAAGTGTAAGAAGAATAAGTCACCAGCCTCTATGAGTCATGTTGGATATGTGAAACTATCCTCTGCTAGTCATGTTAGGAGAAAAAGTCTAGTCACTTCAAATAATATTGGCATTAGGTCACCAACCTATGTGATTCATGTTGGATACTAGAATACAACCTATACAATTCATGTTGGGAGCATAATTATATTCACTACAAGTCATACTAGAAATAGTTCACCAGCCTCTGCAAGTCATATTGGAGAGAAACCGTCATCCTTTGTGATTCATGCTAGGGGCACAAGTCCCGTCATTGTGATTCATACTGGAATTACTTCACCAATCTTTGTGAGTCATGTCAAAGATCTTCAACTAGCCTCTGTGAGTCACGCTGGGAGCATAATTATAGTCACTACAAGTCATACTGAGAGTAGTTCACCAACCTATGCAATTCATGTTCAAGACCAGTTTCCATCCTCTGTAAGTCATGTTGGGGGGAACAAGTCTAGTCATTTCGATTCATTCTCAAATTATTACACCAACCTATATGAGTCATTTTAGAGATCTAGATCCAACCTCTCCGAGTCATGCTAGGAGCGAAATTTCGGTCATTGCAAGTCATACTAGCATTAATTCACCAAACTCTATGATTCATGTTGGAGTCAAGCAATCGGGCTTTGTGAGTCATGTTGGAAGTGCAAAACCAACCTATGATAGTCATGTTGATTATATGTCAACAACCTCTGCAATTCATGTTGAAGACAAGAAACCAACCTCTATGAGTCATGTTGGTAGCGCAAATCCATTCACTATGAGTCTTATTTGCATCAAGTCACCAACCTCTGTGAATCATGTTGGAGACCAACACCTAGCCAATCCAAGTCATTTTGGAGGAAACCCACTAGTTGTTGCAAGTCATGCTGGGGGAATTGATATTATTGAGAATCCTAGATGAATAGGATGTAATCCCAAGTTCCCTTGTAAGCTTTACAAGGGAGATCACCTTACTTATTTTTTCCCTGGTATTCCAGTGGTACAAAGAATGTGGTCTTTGTCCGATGGTTCTTCTAGTTTTGAGTCATCTTTGGTTTACTAGTGATCTTTTCAGCTAGTGGTTGAGGAAGTAATTGTGCTGATGTAATATTTGGTCAATCCCACTCTTCACTTGGAGAGTGATGAGTCTAAGGAAGTGATATTGTTGATGATATCTTTGGTCCATCCCACTTTTGTTTTGGGGAGTGATGTGTCTATCGACTATGTATTTACATTTCAAGTTCGGTACCTTCTAAATGAGGGGGAATTCCACTTTCTTCGAGTACGCTCCCTCCAAGTACTAAGATGGTTTCCTTTGATTGTAATGATATTGTTGGGACTCACCTTCCTTCTTATGCACCTTTCCAAATAATGGTTAGATTTAATTCAACTGGAATTCACCAATGTATTATAGATGAAGGAGCCTTTGCAAGTGTTTTATCCTCCTTGGCTTGGAAAGATTTGGGTTCTCCCAAGCTCGTGTTAACTACCAGTGAGTTTTTGGATTTTGATAGAAGACTTAGTGAATGTTTGGGTATTCTTCCTCATTTCCCTATCACATTAGGTGGGAAGACTATCCTAGTTGATTTGTTAGTGGTTTCAGGCCCTTTGGACTTCAATATGCTTCTTGGGTGTGATTATGTATATGCGATGAATGTTGTGGTTTCTACTCTCTTTCATATGATGTAGTTCCCTCACAATAGAAAAATTGTCACTATTAATCATATTTCATCTAATAATTACCATCCTAGTTCATATTTAGCTCATATTTCTCCTTTATATGTTCCTAGGGTTTGAATAGACTCTTCCCCACCACGAGTGAATAATGTGGTGTCTTATCCTCGGTGTTCAATTGGTTTTGAGAAGGATCCTTCAAAGTCATGTTTTCCTTCTCAAGACAAGGTAATGATAATTGATCAGGTTTTGTATCCAATGGGGGAATCTAATCATTTTCTTCCCTCTATTAGCCCAATCGATCTTATTTTTTCTCTTATTGTTTGTGAGACCTCGAGCCCTAGTATTGGTGAGTCTTCAAGTCTTGGTTTCCTAGATGTTGAATTACCTTCGGATGAGGTTATCCTTGAAGCTATGATTATGGATTTTTGACCTCCTCCTAAACTGGAAGATTTATAGGCTGGTTACCAAAGAAACCCTTGGCATGAGCCCAACAATGCGCTCTACCTAGAGAAATACTATGCATAGGTCACAAGTCTGTGCAGTGCTTTGTACATATTCTACTTTTAGGGTTTCTTGTTTTCAAGTTATAAATCCCATAGCACATGTTATTCTCATAGGTTTATGTATTGGACTTATTAACTTTTGGGTGAGTGTTGTTGGTATTATACATAGGACTTTGGAGACATTTTATTTAGTACTTATTTGTCATGTCAATCTGTTCTGACAGGTAATGATCTTGAAATTGGAATATAAGTTAGATTTTCTCCTTCATGCAGTTTTTTCATTATCTTTTTCTTGTTTCATTCTGCCTTAGGATCGACCCCACTGAGTTGCAACATGGAACCTTCTTTGTTGTTTAGAAGTGTTGTAATTCATTTGGTAGATCCTATTGTTTATGGGTTCCCTAGTTAGAGCCTTTTTTACAGTTTGGCAACTGTGTTGAAGTTACTTTCATAGGCTTGGAGCCATATTTTAGTCCTACCGTGACTTTCTGTTGAATCCTCATATCTTCTTCTCAATTTATTCTAGCCAATACTTGTGGGGATCCCTCATTTATGTGTTGAGTTGTAATATTGCATTGCATTTTGTTTCTTTCACTTTTGGGCCTAATGTCAACTCCAACTTGTTATTGTTTATCCTTTTGCTTACACATTCTCATCAATTTCTAGCCTTGCAATATTTTCCTTTGTGACTTGACACCTGTATCCTTCGAGGAAACATTCCCATGAGTGTATATATCTTGCACATGATTCCTTACATTGAGCATATGTATGCTCCTTGTGCTTGGAACTAGTTTGATTTGTTGTGACACTTGTTTCCTCCAATGTCTTATAACATTCTTTTATTCTTTTCAGGTTTTCTAATATGAAAAATAAAATAATAATAATAATAATAAAATAGCGTGGGAATGAGTTTTTTACACCATTATTGGAAGTAGTCGAATTTCCTCTAAAAAAAGAACAATTTTTTTAGTCCGGTCTCAACAAATTGGGTTTAGTATGGCTTTAGGAAATTAATCTAGTTACATAGAGTTTTACTCCTCCGACTGGTTATTATTCTAGTCACTATGGAGAGTCTGTTGCTTCCTCCTGCATCACTAACTTATGTTGATATTCATTTTCAGTCCATGATTCTCAAGTCATATATTGTGTCATGTTTTTTTTAAGATAAATTTTGGCTTGTGTCGGTCATTCTACATAATCCCATGAATTTCCAAGTTGGCCTTCCCCTATTTCAAGTACATCTCATAATCAAGAGTATCTTTGTCCTATACTCGTGTTGGTATGGACAGTCCCCATTGACTTCCTACTAGTGGGTTAATCTCTTATTGAATACAACAAATTTCTCTGAGAGTTTGATCTAGAGTTGCACCCTGGGCCTATTTACATCATTGATAGGTGACCTTGTGCTCAGAACATGACATTCCATTATTGGTTGTTGATTTAGTATTTTCCCCTTTTTTTGATGGCAAGAGAATTATTCACACATTGAGATTCATGTTTTTACCTTGTATTCCATTTTTCCCCATTGGTGGTTTCCTTGCTTTTGTCAATAGTCTTCATTATTGGTTTTTATTCATAGGGTTCTCTTTGTGCACTATTTACATTTAGTGAATATGGAGGACATACTTGATGGTGGTCCTTTCAATATTTCATCTGATTCCTTCCAAATATTTTTCCTTCTACTACTCCTCATGTTGGATGATGGGGGATGCCTTAATTCCCTCCTTCTAGTGGATCTCTTCCTATTGAGTTCATAACATACTTCTCTGGGACATGGATCTAAGGTCATTTTTAGTATCTTGGGGATTGCAGTCATTAGTGGCAAGTTCCCTCACTTTTGACAGTGGGAATACATTAATCTCTCCTGATCGATACATTCTACCAGGTGTTCAAAATCAAAACCTCTATTCACACTTGTTAGATTATACTAGGTACCTTGATATCCATTATCTTTATCGATTGGTTGTTTCGCATTTGTTAACAATATACATCAATGATCGGTAATCAAACAGTGTCTCATTTTGTTCAACTTCAAGTCATTTATTCACATAGTGTAGACTCATACCATGGTGGTTGATTTGAAGACCTAGGTAATGTAGTAGCATCACTCTCTTTCATGCTACTTCCCAGGTTGCGATTGGATAGTACCACTCCACACATTGGTACTCATCAAGGATCAATTTTCCATCTCTTGCACTAGATATCCTTCATTGATTCTAAGACATAGATCCGCTGTGTATTTTTTCGTGGCTATGATCTTTATTTGACATGGATCCACCGTGTATCTCTTTCATAGCCATGATCACTACTATATGTACATATTACATGGATCTACAATGTACTTGATTGGTGGCCATGCTTACCATCGTACCTGAGCATGGGTATGCTCACCTTGGGAATTGAGTTGTTCTGACTTGTTTTTGTGTTGGTTGTTGTCCTTATATTGGATTCTAGTGACCTTCACCCCTGGCCAACTTCTCTTGAAGACTTATAGTGTATTTTGGCTATCAATTTCTCTTATGACCTCACACATTAGGGGGAATTTGTTATAGGGTCAAAAGCCACCTCTAAAGAATTGATGTTTTTTTGGCCTTATCCCTATCCTTCTTACAAACAACTATTCCTAGTACCTCCTTGAGTCCTAAAAAACAATATTTTGAAGGGTGTACGTGCCCTCACAACTATGAAACCTGCATACACACAGGCTACTTAAGGGACACCCACGTTCATGCTAATAAATGTTCAAAAAATATAATTACGACAAATTAATGATGAGCTATGGGATTGGTTAGTTTCCTAACTCCTTTTTAATGTAATCAATTATATCTAACCAACTAGATACCGCATAAGAGAAACATTTTCCTCATGGAGAAAGGTAATGATACTTTGCACATTCAAGAAAACACTTATCTGGTTATTCTTGCCGAGTTTGTAAGCCCATTTTATCCATGTTACCGCTTGTTTTTTCACTTGGAAACCCTTGTTTCAAGTCTCCATCGGGTTACCAACCTTTCTTGCAAAGAGTTTCCCTTTATACTCTCTTTGGGTCTATGGTAACTTCATTGTCAAGAAGATCCTTATAGCAGGAGCCATGGTGGAGGAATATAGGATCTCTTTTGACAGGGCAATTCCACATCGGATAGGTAAAATCTATAACTAGCTTGTTGTTGTTCATTATTAACACATAAAAATCATTCCTTCAAAGTGTATTGTGTTTTTATTATTTATATTTACAATGCTTTTGTATATGATTTATTATAATACTAAGTGCTTCTATCATTTATGTTATTTTTCATAGAACTAACACGTAGTTATTAGTATAAATACCTATATATATAGATATGCTTGTTTAAGGTTCTTGCAGGTTATAGAGAGACCACTAGAAAGGAGTGAAAGGCCTCTTTCAATCGAGAACGTATTTGAATGTTGGGATCCTAGTGAGTTGGTTTTCCTCTTTCTTCCAATAGTTAGTTATTTCTTTAAAATTTGGTTATTATATATTTTCTTAGTATTTTGTATGGAATTTTATTATTGTACTATCATTGGTACACTGCAGTAAGCCCACTACTATAGGGGATTTTCCTCGAAAGTAGGTTGGTATACATATAGGCCAACAATTATCAACTTCAAGAAGAGAACAAGCACTTGAAGGAACAAGTCTAGATGTTCAACTAGAGGAAGAGAGAGATGAAGAAGAACCTTGAGTGTTTGATAATATTGTTTCCACCATTACATAAGAAATTTGTTGAATTCCAAGTCTCCCTCACAATTTTCATGGCATATTGAGATGAGAAAAGATTCCGACTTGTACACTTGGGAAAGAAGGTCATATGTATGGATAGTTGGAAATAAGATAGGTTCACTCAGATGATGACCTAGCTACAACAAGGGTTGGTAGAGAAGTAAGATCCATTGGGAAATATTCAAGAAGTTGTATAAGTGATCAAGGAAGAAAATCCAACTTCAACTACCACCATTGAGGCCAACACCATCACTAAGGTAAATTTGGTAATATCACCTTCCCTA
>JASDQU010435403.1:82046-114057 GCA_032191745.1 Picea mariana
TTCATGGTCCAATTCGATTAGCTTATTCATTTCCTCTTTGATGGGTTTGATATCCAATTTGTTTTCCATATTACTGAGGGTCAAATTGTTGGTTAGTTTTTCTTCTGGCTCTTTAATCCTATCTCTCAAGTTGTGATTTTCTTCAACCCCTCCTTCTTGGGTTGATTGTTTATGTTTTTCTATTTCTTGAATTCTATCCTTCGTTGTCTGCAATTCACTCTTGAACTCTAAAAATCTATCCTCTATTTGAGTATGAATATATTAATATGTATTAATATATTAATGGTGGTCCCAAAAACATGTCGGTCATCAACTAGCAACAACTACTTTATAAAAGTGGTTGATATATACTAATTGATGTCATTTTTCATCTTTCCAAACTAATGACGCCTATCAACATATATCAACCAATTTTATAAAGTAGTTGTTGCTAGTATATATATAATGATTACATACACATATATAATTAAAAGAATTTAACAAAGTGTCTAGCAGAATTGGTGTTTTGAAACTTTCCATGACTTCAAACTTACTTAGGTTGCTGTATAATGTAGTTTTAAAGAGTATGTTTAGAGAGTTTTTATTAACGAAAAAGTAAAACGGAGTTCCATTGCCCGTTTTAATGACAGATTTATAATTCAATTTAATCATGTAATTGCAATGTAGATACTACAAAGGGAAATTAGTCCAGTGATGAAGGACAAGTTGAGCAGGTGGGCGAGTACCTAGCAAATTGTCCACCACTAGGTCGGCTAAATCCTTCATCTTCGGATGGCCATTGAAGAGTGGGCACATCACTCACGGTGAAATCGGACACAACCTTGACGTATTTAATAATAAGCAATGCAAACCTCAGGTGTCGGTCGCCGAAAGTAGCCGCTCCCAGCTCTGGATGCAAGAGTGCATGCTTTAAAATCAGAATTGCATGTCTCACCACCATGAACTGGCCTGGGCTAGTCAGAAAGTGAACCGCCTCCGTGCCATATTTGGCGCAGATCAGACAAAGAACCTTCAAAACCTTCTCCAGTGCCGTGGATCGATCACTGTGTTCTTCATTAACCCTAACGCTCATCCCATTCGTATTCATCTCGTCTGAATTATAAAAGTGGGAAACAAGAATTTTGAATGAGAAGCACAGTGGTCTTACGACCATCGTCCGAAATTCATCTTTACAATCTGCATAGGCGATATCAGCACAAAGGGTGAGATGCTCACCAGGTGTGCAAGGATCCATCGAGAGCATGTAGATGACGCCTAAGAAATTATCGTATGGTGTGCGTGATGTGCACGATTATGCTCATGTCTTTCCTGTAGGAACCGCGATAGAAAACGATACGCAGTATACCGCAGAAACCCTCAACGCGAGACGGTGTGTCCGTTATAAAAATTGCATCCCCAGCATTGAAAGCTATAAGCTCTGCAAGCTTAACTATCTCACGATAGATGTTCAGTGTTTCCTCATCAAGCAACTAGAAATCCATTCCATCCATTGAGCCCTTCAGTTCGTTGAAAGATACATGCTCGCTCAGAGCTACAACCAGTGCCTGGAATCCATTCACAAAATGAAACATGTTATTGTTATTGTCACTATATTCTTAGTTCGGCTTGGGGCCGAATATTTTTTATGTCGAAAGGCTTGCCAGTCTCCGGGTTATTTGCAGGTCCGTTGTTCTCGTCCCAACGTTTTTCCAGGTCAATACGATTGAACACGATTCCTCCTGGACTCAAAGAGACCAGATCATACACAAAGTCTAAATAAGATGCCTCGTTGCGTGCCATCTGATTAAACAAGACATTTGATTATACCTCTGCTGACAAACACAGAGCTAGTGCGTTCGAATGGATCCAACACTTGATTGAATGTTGTAGGTGGAATTGCTATTCTAGTTGTGGAAAGTTACGCTGCTTTATCATGTGGAAAGTTACACTGTTGCGTTATCATGCCTAGTAAGTGAACTCTCGTACGTGAATAGGAAGCCATCATAACTCTTCTTTTTGTGGAAGACAAAACTAAAGGTCGGTCATTCCTATATATGTAATAATTCATTTTAATAAAAAAGAAAAATGTGTGGAGTTATTTATCTCGAATTAATTTATTATTTAAGATGTCATAATTCTTTTACAATTCTTAAATGATTTAAGTCTTACTTAATTTTGATAGTTGAGTTAGTAAATAGAAATTTCTAAAATTAAGATTTCTTATTAAGTTAGACATTCATATTTTTATTCAAGTTTAAGTTTTTATTTTTAAGTTTCTTTTTTCTTTTAAGTTTCCTCTTTTTTTTTTTTTAACTAAAAGAATCAATTTAGCAAGTGTAGATAAAAACAACCATTTATCGTTTTCTTTTTAACCAAAATCAATTTAGTGAGTGTAGATAAAAACAACCAATTACCATTTTAATAAATTTAATCCTTCATTATAATTTTTATTTTTTTTTAACTTTAATAATTAAGTTTGAATTTCTTACCCCCTTCTTGTTACATGTTTATTTAGTTTTCTCTTTATCCACATGTTCTACTTAGACCTAGGTTTTAATTTCACTAGGTTGGGCGACAAGTTTTTAAGGGAAAAATTCTTATTAAACTTTACTTATCACGCCATTCATTTTAAGGTCAACTAGGTCCTAAGGAGACATAATTTTCTAAGCACTAGGTTTATTAACTTATCATAGTTAAAATCACAATGTGCCCTTCAAAAGGCGCTACGTGCTCCAAGGGTGCCACTCACCTCCTTTTGTTTTATTTGCGCGACATGCCCTTCAAGACGCACTACGTGCTCCAAGGGTGCCACTCACCTCTTTCATTTTTCTTTGCGCGACGTTCCCTTCAAGATGCACTATGTGCTCCAAGGGCGTCACTCGTATCTTGACTGAAATTGGTAGACATCAAACCCCTGGAGTCAATACTACGCCAAGTGATCTTGTGGGAGACTAAGGGCCTCTAAGGAATAAGGCTAATGCATTATTGCACGCCCCTTAGAATCATCGTGAGCGACTTTCATAGTATGTCCGCACGACATTGTGGGTATTTTCGAACTAGATAATCGTTAACCTACAGTTCGAGCCACGGCGGGAGTGCTAGTAGGTTGTGGCAAGGCTGCTGCCACACCTCTCCCTCAATGTGTTTGGTTGTCGTGCGTGACCCCTCTACTCCAAATGTGAGTCTGGTCGGCAAGCTATCATCAGTCTGCATCCATCAGCGAATCATGCCAACAATAATAACCAATCATCATAACATCTAATCATATGTACATATGTTATGTAAACAACTCAAACCCTAATAGTCCACTCCATGACTCGATCCAGAGTCCAAGGGGTTTCATCGATGCCTCTGCATCCTCAATGTCCAGAGTTCTGTACACTCGGGATAACCCAGTCAATAACATATGTCTATGTAAATACAAAAAAATAGCATATCATCAAATCCACAATATCTTATAATCATAATAAATGACCAATAATATAATAACCCGGATCACTTGCATGCAAGTTTCCTCAAAGAATAAGTTCGCTCAATGCGTGCAATAGAGGAATGTTACACAATTCAAACTAACAACTCAAGACCACTAACTTCCATAGTGTATAGAACACCAATAACTTCAAGGCACACCCATATCCAAATAGTGATAAAGTCAAAGGAACATTCATATCCAAATCGTGATCAATTCAAAAAACATAATGCATACAATGAAACATATAACACTGTGAACAATGTCAAAGCTACTCAACATTAACATTCCCTTGATTGTATCACAATCATTTTCTCTACTAACATTCAAATCACATTGGTTTCCAACAAGAAAAATGTTAACATTCTCAAATAATGATCAATTTTATTCAACCACTTATTCACATTATTCAAATTCTCTTCATAAATAATATTATAAAAAATATTTCAAGGGTTGAAAAATATATTGATAAAACCATAAATTTAAATAAATAAATATATAATGGAGGATAAGAACTACCCATTGTTCCAGTGTTTCCTTGAAATTAAATAGGCTTAGTGTTAATGATTTTTATTCATCAATCCATGAATAAGAAAGAAAATTAACAGTGTAGGCTTAGTGTTAATGATTTTATTCGAAAGAAAATTAATAATGTAGGCTTAATGTTAATGATTTTTATTCATCAATCCATGAATAAGAAAAGAAAATTAATAGTAGAGTAATCAAGTAAACAATGACTTAAATAACAAGGACACTTACAATTATTATATCATGGGAACCATGATAATAGTTTCTTATAATTGTTCTAAAGAGTTCTTCTTATTGTATCTCACTAAAATGAAACCATAGAAAAATAAATCACATTAAAAATGATTCTCTATTGAGAGTAAATTTGAATTTTATAACATTACCACAAAACCAGGTCAAGAGTCCTGATAAATAGAATATAAGGTGAAACACCATTATAGTGTGCTCTGAATTTTTTTTTTTAAGAAAAAACACAATCTCAAACTTAAAAGTAAAATATAAGGTGAAACACCATTATAGTGTGGTGTGAGAAAGTTATTAGAAAAAAACACTATCTCAAACTTAAAATAATTGTAAGTATACTTAAAAGAATTGTAATCATAGTCGATTTTTGCAATACATTAATAAGCATATTATGAGTATTGTACATCCTTATGAAGGATTGAAATTGAGACCACAAAGCAAATATGCTAGAATTAGTATAGTTGAAACATAACACGGAATAAAGGCATTAAAAAAGGTACATATGTTTTAGTGATTAACAGAGACGAAGATAAAGGAAGATACATATGTTCTAGTGATTGAGAGATGGATATGTTAAGAATATAAAAGAGTATTATGTGCTAAGAAGGTTGAGAACTAAAATGTTTGGCAGGAGATGGATGTGGCTACAAACCAATGGTTTTGGTGGTTATCAATGTGTTATGGAATTATATAATTTGGAATTGTAATGGTGGAGTATAATGTATCCACTAGATAATTGAAAAATAAATCTGGTACATTGGTTTGGTATATTGATTTTGAAATGGGTAAAAATAAGAAAAAAATAATATAGCAAATCAATAGTAAATCTCCTTTGTAAATGGTCAAATAAGAATATAATGTTATCAATAAAAAATTGGTTCTATATAACCAACATATAATTGGAGTCTTAGAAAACATATAATACCATATTGTAAATGATTTATTATAGAATAACATAGATCCATCTTAACTCTAGATCTATTAACTACCAAGAAGGATCAAACACCACAAGTTTTTTGATAAAACATTTGTATCCTTCATTGAAATTAATATATTCAAGGTTAAGACAATAGTTTTTTTCTTTTTCTTTTTCTTTTTTTCAAGATTAGCATTATACATAACCAAATGGTCTATATGTTTTTCTACACTGTTTGACTTTTAATGCAAAAAAACAATTTCACCTCTTTGACTAGAGGCTCTGTGGATCCTAACCCTATGAATTTTTAGCTTTAGGTATTTTATGAAATGAATTATAAAATAACAATGGAAAGAGTTAAACATTCCACTTTGTAACATCCCAATTTTCTAGGTAATCCAAGGAGAAAAGATACCAAACAACTTGGATAAGTTTTATCCCTCTAGAAAACTTATCTCTCATAAACCAAATATGAAAATTCACTTTTACAAAATTTATAATAGTAGTAAAACACCAAGTATAGAAGCGTCAAAACAACCCTTAGATTCTTAAATGATAATGAAAAAATAGTTAAAAAAATTCCTTTTACTTATGCCAAATCATCAAGATATTTACAACTATAAATAACAATATCAAAAGAAGATATATGGATGAAAATAAAATATTGAGAACGAACAATTTTTCGGATAGATAAAACTTTTTTTTGTGTGATTCTAGATTAATAACATGTACATACCCTATCCTTCTCTCGAAGATATTAAAATTTCACTAGCACTCCAAAACCATAGTTAGGGATAACATGAAAACCCCAACTCAACCAATGAGCTCCAACATGCAACAATCACCCCAAAACGTCCTCCAAGGGAAGATATCATATTCTCTTATTCTTATTCACCAAATATACTCTATGGTTTTATCACAAAACCATAATCTCGAACCTCTAGGGATAAAACATAACTATAGACTACTAATATGCTCCAATATACTCCAAGCAGAGCGAGAAACCCTAGTGACTCAAAGAGAGAGAGAGAGAGAGAGAGAGAGAGTACAAGTGAAGATACAAGAAAGAGAAAGAAGAGTGATCACCACCAACATATCCTCCACAATATCATACCCTAATAACAATTTAAAACTCCAAATGAAGGATTCTCCACTAGACTTCATAACTCTAGGGTTCATGAGGAAACCCTAGTGACATCCTCCAAGAAGTTAAGTACGAAGAGAATATATAAAGTGACATGGTGTGATTATTTTGAGAAGTATTCTTTCCTTCCTATATTTATTTGAGATGTAAGAAAGGCTATAATACAAAGTGGGCCTAATCCCTTACAAGAAACCTAGAATGAGCACTTGTAGGCCAACAAAAGTGAAGCACTCCACCTCAAATTATGAATTTCATGCTCCAAGGTGATTTTGTAAACAATAAGGACTTGAATATGATGTAACTACATAAGGTAATTCCACATATCTCTATGATATTCCTCCAAAAATTCCTCTGATCCTACTATGCAATGTAATCCACTAAGTCAACTTCCCCCTACAAGAATATTATCATAGCCCGAGATTCCTTGAGCACCCTCCAATATTCAAATAAAAGTCCAAGTAGCCTCACACTATCTACATGTTTGATTCCCTCTTCTATGTTGCATAACCCTCCTCTTACATTGTAGGTAAATATCCAAGCAAGTGAACTCCCCATGTGGCCACATTTAATGGAAACAAGAAATTTATCAAGATAAATTTAATGCCTAAGGGAAGAATTCCAAGAAAACACCTAATCAAGGCCAAGAATCCACTTTGCAATATATCTCCACTATGAAAATCCATCATGTAGCATCTCCCTTGTGCTGACACATTTTGAACCATCTAGGGTAGCAACATACACCATGTACCCCAAAGCTCATCAACCACCCCAAAAATAGTGTAAGACATTTTGGAGTAACTGGGAAACTAAAAATCCTTTTTAATAATGAAAGTGTTTACACTGACACCTATCGAATCCATTTTAAACCGTACCAAACCTACTAATTGAAAATATATAATGGTTGTGATATAAAAACCAACTATTGTCATTTGTAAAGACCCCATCACACATGCTATGACAATTTATTGATCCTTCAAAGAACAATAACCACTTTTGAATATGAAGGAACATAAACTTGGAACAAAATAAACTTTCCAAACTCCATCATCCTCCAATTCAACACCATAGACCAAAATCAATGGAAACCACATCATGAGTTGTTTAGGACATCCTATAAATATAACCAAATCTCTGTACAAGATCAAGGTAAACGGATCACATCTATAAAGGTCACAAAATATACAAATATACACAATCCACTCCTTGATCCTGGAATACAAATATCATGTTATAGCCAAAAATTTGTTCATTTTATTCATATCATAATCCCCTCCATGCACCTCCAATCCTATAGAAACTAAAACATCAACCTAAACTATGTTAACTCCCTCATCTGAAGAGAATACTAAAGAAAGATTAACATCATGGGAAACTCCCTCTATCTGAGAGAATCCATCAACCCAATCCTTACACTCTGCAATGCTCCCATCAACTATAAATATAGAATCGATCACTAAATCCATGATATTTTTTGAACCTATTGTTAACGTTGAGTAAATTGTTGGGCTGAAAAAAAAATCTAAAAAGGTAACCTAGAAACCAACTTTAAGACTGGTAACTAGCCTTTCCAATCTAGAGAGGGCTCACTCTAAGACTTGATCTCTGATAGACAGGTTTCTTTAAAACATGGCTAGATTTTAAACTTCAAGGTAAATTTTAAAAGGTCTACTGACAAAAGATAGTGTTTCTAGGGCTATGGAGTCAACCCCTGAAAATAAAGAAATAATGCTTGGTAGATAGAAATTCTCAGAGGAACAAGGTGATGAAATTCAATATTTAATTTGATTATGTAGGGAGAAAGAAGAAAAGAAACATACAACAAAATCAAATCACCACAATGGATGAATTATGATCTTAACTGGGAAGACATACATAATTTAAATTGGTTTAGTCTAGAGCACCACTTAGATGAATTCTGGACATTAAAATTTACCAATTTAAAAAAGAAGAGAAGTGCAAATGAATATGAATACACATGAAATACATATAAGGAAAGGTACAAGCTTTAGAGCATCACTATTAGAATCTTTTTCTTAAGGAACTCAGGACTTCTGCATTTGTATTTATTTAGATTCAGGAAATTACATAGAGGATCAAAAAATCTATAATTTTTCTCGTATGACCTTTTTACATAAAAATAGCCCACATATATAGAAAGTAGAGCTACACTAAGCTGCTAGGAATCAAACTACTATCTCCCAGAGTTGTGGGTTTGGTTGTTTTCAAAGAGAACAACAACCTTTACAAAAATAATCAAAAATAAGAAAGCCAATATGGAAATCATAAACTATCTGGGATGTTATTTACAATCATAAATTTTTTAGGCAAATAAAAATGATACGGTTTTGATGAATCATCACGCGTATTGTTGGACAACATTGTCACCGTTGCGTAGTAGATTTTGGCTTCTGTTGCAAAACTGTTGGCTGCAAAATCGGCACAGTGATTTCGCACAATGGATCTTCATGCAGAGGTTGTGTGCATGAATCCAGTTGGTTGCAGAGAATGGGATAATCCAATTTGTCCATAGCTTCATTGTCCAAAGTCACTTGCAGTTGTAAGGCCCTATTTGTCCGTCTCAATGACAAGATTTGTCTTTTCAAATTATTCATCTATCTCAACAAAGCCGCATTTCTTTTCAATTTTGGTTGAGCGCTAGAGAGAGCTGCACATGCATTGTCGATAGTTGGTCTGCATTCCTTAAAATGTTCCATGATTATTTCCTCTAATTTTATTTTTTCCTCCCTAAGCTCAATGATCACATATTGGGCCTCTCTAAGATGCTTTTTAAGCCAATTTATATTATTTTCTCCACTTGTTAGTGATGTAGGAAATCTATAACCTGCTTGACTTTGTGATGTTGGTGTTTCAATAACATTTTCTGCTAGCTTCCTTCTCAATTCTCTATTTTCTTGATAGATTGGGCTATGACGTGTTTATATTGCTTTACTTGTTGTTTCACCTCCTTAGTATTTGAACCTTCCTCACCTAACTCTACATTCTTTTCATCAATTCCCTGGTTTGCACATTCAACAAGCTCTAGCTAAATTGTGGGTATGGGAAATATCCTGCGAGAGGATCTGGTGCGAGCTTTACTGGGAGCTTGGATCTTCTCAGTTTTATCAATAAATCTTGACCTTCTTTTCTTCTGGGATGTTGGCTGACTAAGTGACGAGTCTTCCATTTCTTTCCCTTTTGTTTTTTTAGTAACATCTCCTCTTCTTGCCTATGAACTATGAAGTGTTGATTTCTTAGTAGATAGAGGAGTGTCTCCTTTAGGGTCTCTAGGAATATTTTCTAAAATCAAAAAGGAATTCCAGTCCTTGTTCAAATTTCTCATCTCTTCAACCACCAACATCTTAATTAATGAAAAATGGAATAAGTTGTTCTCTGGTTGATCAACTTTGGCCTGGACACTGTCATCCATCTTTTCTAGGCTTCGACACAAGAAGAAAGGTAATTTTAAGGGATTCCTCCCTGTGAAATGAATCACTAACCTGATTTGGTATGGATGCACCTTGTCAAATCTTCCTTCACAGGTGATGTATTTCTTTATTATCTTCAAAAGTTTCTCAAAAGGTTCCAGGAGATACTCGCTAGGAATGTCATCTCCAACTTTCCGATTTCGATATTCAGGCTTGATGAAATCCATATAACATGAAGTGTCTAAAGGCATACCTTTAAACCATTTTTCTCCCTACAGAGGGATATCCGTCGCAACTGACATAGTTTCCTCTGTCACTTTGAAAGTGATTCCTACAATTGTTTCAATGACACCGATAAAATTGAGGGCAAATTGCTTAGTTAGTTGAGCATTATATCCTTGAATCCTTTCACAAAAACACATACATCTGGCTTGTTCAAAGACACCATGATCACCGGGTATGCATTTATTAGCTTTAAATCTTGAGGTTCAAACCTCATGACCCTGTCGCTTCTTGCATTCTTTCTTTTTCTTTGGGAAGTTTCCATGGTGTTGGTCTATGTCAATTTCAAGTGCACAACAATAAATTGTAATAGCCTCTCTGCATGGTGAATAAGAATGGTGAACTTTTCACAACGTACAAGGAAAGGTAGAAACATGAATCTTTGCACAACAAACAAATAAGTAGTATAAAGTCAGTGCAATGAGAAACTGGGCGCATCGATAAAGTGTGAAGGAAAATTTTGGCACAACGAAAAACTCAGAACGACAGCAAACAACAATGGGAAACTTGGTGCAACAAAAAACAACAATGGGAAACTTGGCGCAACAACAAACAACAACGGGAAACTTGGCACAACAGTAGGTAGTTCAAAAGAAATAAGGTTGACTGTGAGAATAAACAACTCATTCCAAAAATCTAGTTTGCAACGAGCTCCAAGGAAAAATTTTGAACAATGGCTGAAAGCAATGGAGGATACGCAGTAAAATCAAAATAGCATACTTATGTAACGATTGACAACAAATAGTTTTTACACATTGAAGGGCTTTAGAGCTTGCTGAAAAACTATGGATGATGCACAAATTCTGAAAGTGATGGAGAAGCATGAAGGGTGACCAATATTTATGCTTGAACAAATAATGAATGAAATAATAAAAAAAAATGGTAAATCTATAGCGACGAGAGGTTCAAAAGAAGGTTAATTATTTTCATAGTGAACTCGTGTAGCGGGTACTCTTTTGAAGTGTGCAATAGTACAAATGATATGGAGTGCCATGATTGTTCACTTTTCTGAATTCATGATTAGGTAATGATGCCAATAATATCTTTTGACATGACCTTTATCCTAACCACTTGACTCAACTTTGGTACGTAAATTCCACTTTTTTGACATGACTCAAGACTTAAGAAGATAAACCCTTACAATTCAAACATGACTAACCTTACACCCTTTTACCGAATTTTATCCAAAGTTCTTATTGGACTTTTCAAACCTTCTCTTAGTTTTGTCACTAACCTCATAAACTTTGACACACCAACTGCAACTTATTCAGGAAAGCTTTGGTTTTTACAAAAAAATAAGACATGGCTCTAAAACAAATGGAAAAACCTATGACTCTAACTATAAAAAACATGGTGCTAACAACTAGCTCCAATGGGGATGTTATTCTCCCAGTGAGTTAGCAAAGAATAGTAGACCAAGTGCATGACCATTGGGCTTCGTTTGACTCAAAATTATAAACTAACAAAATAAACTCATTTACAAAACTCTCTTGACATAACTTTGACCAAAATCAACATAAACTTAGGGCATTCACTTTGGGCTTCAATTTTCCATTGATTATTAATTCGAACTGATTCATCTGAAAATAAAATGGTTATTTATAATGACATGAAGAGATTGAAAGATTTTTTTAAACCAAATAATGTTTGAGAAACTTGCCATTCACAAGTCCCCCACCAATAAGATCTCCATTAAGCTCCTGCAAATAGGCATTGTTCCCATAGTATGCAACAATCTTGAATGGTCCTAGCAAAAGATGATCAAACTTCCCACGTTTCCCTCGGTATTCATTCCTTGCATCCCACTTCAATACCAAATCATTCACCTTGAAATCATCTTCCTTAGTGTGTCTGTAAAAATCTCTTTTCAGTTTATCTTGGTGCAGTTGTGATTTATTGAAGACATGTTCTCTCATTTGTTGTACATGGATTAATTGGTTTATTATCCTTGAAGAATCATTGGGTTCAACTTCTTGTTCTTGCAGCAATATCATCACTGGCAGTCCTACTGAGGTAGGAAAAACTTCCTCTGAACCATATACGATCTGGAAAGGCGATGTGGAAATAGACCTTTTAGTGGTAATTCTGTCAGCCCATAACACATAGATGAACCTTTTGTGCCAAGCCTTCTTGTTCTCCTGCAAAATATTCTTGATAATCCCGGTCAATATTTTGTTAGACGATTCAGCCAAGCCATTACCTTATGGGTAATAAGCTGTGGAATGGCCAAGAATTATATTATAGTCACTGCAGAATTTCTCGATTTTCTTGGATTTGAATGCTGCTACATTTTCAGTGATGATCTTGATAGGCAAACCAAATCTAGACAAAATATTTCTTTATAAAAATTGAATGATGCAAGTATCAGGGGATTTCCTTGTGGGGACTGCTTTGATCCATTTGGTGAAGTAGTATGTGGTTGTTAGTATCCACCTATGTTGAGCAGAGGATGGAGGATGAATTTCCCCTATAAAATCAAGACCCCGTTGCATGAATGGTGATTCAATAGAGATATGATTTAAAGGTAGAGGTTTCATCTTTCTTTTTCCATCGAGTATTTGGAATTCATGGTAGTTAGAAACTTCCTTGTATATATCAGAAAAAATACTAGGCCAATAAAACCTTGCCCTCATTATTTTGTGCGTAGTAGTCTTCCAATAATGATGTCCCCCATAGTCACCTTTGTGAAAATATTTGATAACCTTTTTCATTTCTTCTTCCAACAAACAACTTAACAAGATCCCACCTAGATCTTTCCAATACAAAGAATGATCCAGAATGCAAAACTTTGTTGCTTTCAACTTAAAAAATCTAGCTTTGGTTTTTCTCAACCCAGGAAGATCTTGTAAATTTATTAATATATAAATAATATCAGCATACCAAGGAGAATCAAGGAAACTTTGGGATATTTGTGGAACTGTTTCTTATTCTGAATTTTTTGATAAATCAACAATAAAATTGATTCCCAAAACATTACAATTTGACTGTGCCATCAATTTGGCAAGCCCTTGACCCTTAATCAACTTTGTAGGTTTGATTTCGAGGTCATATTCCAACATTACTGCTATCCATTTTCCCCTTCTCACTTCAGGATCGGGCTGAGTCAAAATCTCCTTTACAAAATTTCTAGGTACTTAAGTAATGACATGGGAATGCAAGATATAAGTTCTAAATTCTTTAAGAGCTTTCACCAAGGCATATGCCTATTTTTCCATGATGCCATACCTTAGTAGGGAGTCTCTCAATGTCCTGATATAATAAGCTATAGGCCTTTCAAAGTTCTAATCATCTTTTTACAACAAAACACCAACAATGGTGTGTTCTGAAGAAAAATAAAACAAGATAAAATATTTTGTAAAATCTGGGCACTGGAGCTTTGGTCAGCACCACTTTAATATATTCAAAATACTTCCTAACTTTAGGAGTCCATTTTATTTCATTTCCTTTCCTAATCATATTTGTGATATACTTTATGATCTCAACCAAATTAGGAATAAACCTTCTCAAAAAATTCACTTTTCCTAGAAAAGATTGTACCTCTTTCTTGCTCCTGGGAGTGTCGATATTCAAGATTTCTTCCACTCTGTTGGGGTATATTTTAATCCCTTCCTTTGAAATGATTTTTCCAAGCAATTTTCCTTCTTGCATTCCAAAGTCTGACTTTTTTGAATTCAATGAGATGCCAAACTTTCTACATTTCTGGAAAACCCTTCTTACATGTTTGAGATGTTGATCATCAGAGCTTAAAAATACAATTATATCATCTAAGTAAATAAAAATAAACCTATCCTTTTCATTGATAAAGGCTATGTCCATGTCCCTTTGGAAAGTCGCTCCAACATTCATAAGACCAAAAGGAATTTTTGTATACATGAAAGTGCCCCAAGGTGTTGTAAAAGTTGTCTTTTCTTGGTCATCTGGATGCACCATAATCTAGTTATAACCAAAAAATCCATCAAGTGTTGATATCTTTTGAGATCCCACCACCTTCTGTAGGATGCAATCCATTTTGGGAAGTGGATAATTGTCTTTGAGAGACACCCTGTTTAGATTACGAAAATCTACGCATAATCTTATCTCACCCCTTTTCTTCCTGACAGGCACTAGGTTAGCCACCCATTTCGAAAATCTTAAGGACACAATAATTTTGGCATCAAACAGTTTCCTTACCTCCTTTTCAATTGATGGAAACAATAGAGGGTTTATTCTTCTCAACTTCTGCTTGAAGGGTTTATGATCATCCTTGATGGGAATTGCATGCTGAATTACATTAGTATCATAGAACTTTAAATATTCATAACTCCATGCAAAGACATCATGGAAAGAATTCATAAGATTGATATACCACTTTTTAACTTTTGGACTGAGCATTTTTTACAGTTTGATGATCTTGGGATCCTCCTGAGTCCCAATGTTGCAATCTTCTATATCCTCACCATTTTCAATGATTTTAGGATTTCTGGCTACATTGTTATTGTCAAAACGCTTCTCTAATGGAACCAAGCCTTTGGGAATAATGTTATTTTTGAGATGCACTATATCTCTTATAACAATCTGATTCTGAAAAAGGTCATCATTGTTGAACATAGTTGCTTCTTCATTCTCTTCACAACACTCATCATCAATATTTRAATTAGCAAATTCATCACTCATCTGAAGGAATCTTTCTACCTGTTTTTCATCTTCAAATATTTTCCAATATTTAATGTTATCAAGGAATGTTGGCCTATGCTTGACCTCAATTTCACACCTCTTATTAGGAAAAATTTGAATTTTGAAAACCGAAGATGAAGTAGCCAAAGCATCTGCAATTTGATTTTTCCCCCTAGGAATCACTGATAAATTGTATTATGAGAACTCTTCAAGAATATCAAGCACTAAATTCCTATATGGTCTCAATATAGGATGCTTGGACTGATATATACCCTTTACCTAGTTGATAACAAGCTCAAAATCTCCATGTACAACTATCCTCCTAGCACCCAATTCTTCTAAAGTATTCAATCCTAAAATCAATGCCTCATATTTGACCATATTATTGGTACAATCAAAAGAAATCTTGTAAGAAAAGAGTTTTGTACCTATCTTGGGAGGGTTAATCCACACACCAACTCCTGCTCCTTCCCTGCTAGAAGCTCCATCAAAGCTCATATTCCACATTTCATCTTCTATACTATTTTTCCAATTTGTAATTTCCTTTCTTTGATGATCAGTTTTGGCTTTAATAGCTATGAAAGTCATTGGCTTCCCCTCTTCAAAACTTAAGTCATTATAGAAAATAGAGGAACCAACCTCGGTATCAACAGAGTAAATGTGATGATTATTTGGTTGGGTTTTTCTACTCACCATGTACTTGAGAAATACTTCTCTATACAACCTCCTTTCTTGGCTGAAAATAGGGATAGTAGCATATGACATCCATTTGCAAAGTTCCCTTTAACTTTGCGTCCCAATATCTAGATAACAACATGCCAAATTTAGGAGGAATTTCAGTAACCACTACATCCATGATCATATTGTTTTATGGAATTTGAGACAATGATACAACCACATCTTTGATTAAACCCAAAAATTCCACCTTCCTTGAGTCAAAATAGAAGATATCCTTATAAGGCCTTGTAATATCTAGTCCCAACTCATCCATGATGACCTTGGGCATCAAATTATGTGATGCTTCTGAATCTAACATGAAGTTATGTAAGGTCATGCCATGAATTTTAAGACTGACATAGAAAAGAGGAACATCATCGACATCACCACTCTCCTCCACATGTGGGGAAAACAATATAACAAGGTGATCATATTGTACATTCAAGGTGTCAGAGGTTTCTTCCATTTTTAGCATTTTAATGATTTGATTTCTATATTCTCCATTCTTAATCAACTCTTTAATGGAACAAAAAATTTGATTTTAGCCATTTCACTTTCAAAATTAAAAGGAGATGGATCATTTTCTACCTCTTTGACGACTGCTTCTTTTCTTACCTCGGGTATTTTCTTTGGGGGTTATTCTCAGGATTTTCTTTTCTCCATTGCATCCTTTGTTGAAATATCTTTCTTTGGTTGGCTTGAAGAAGGTGTATCAGTTTGAAGTTCCCTTGTAGGATTTTCCTTTGGAATATTTATAGGCACCTTTTTACTCCTGAGGTTGTACTATTTTTGAAGTTGCATAATAGCATTGTGGTATCCTTTCCTGAACTTTTCTATCTCCAATGAAAACATATCATCATTTTCCTGCATAAACTTTTCATTTGCATCCATAAATTGATCATGTTCTTTTTTTTTAAGAACACATTTGTTTTTGTATCGTCACAACAATGCATATTGTCTTCAATTGTTGGATCAAAATCCTCATTTGCATAGTTGTTTTGGAAAGGAGGTTTTATTTGTTGATCACCTCGATTTATCTGATCTCTTTTCTTGATCCGAGGAACTGGAGCTCTTCTAAAATTTTGATTTCTGGGCTGAAAATTAGTTTGATCCCTGGTGGCAGGCTTATTTTCAAAGGACATTCTTTCCATAGTCTTCGTCATCAAATCAAATTTCTCATCTAATGATTGGGAAGTTGAGGGATATGCTTCTCCTTGGACCTTATTCACATCTCTGTCAGGATTATGTTTGATCTTCCCTTATGCCATCAAATTTACCTCTACTTCAATTGCATTGCTCATCATATCATTTAATGTATTGGATCTTCTTTCTCTTAAAATCAAGGCAAAGTCACTATCAAAGGAATCATCATATCGAAGTTGAGCAGCTCCAGGAGGAGGTTTAACGTATGTAGGAATTGAATTATAGACTTTCATAAATTTGGTTGAAAAATCTTGTACTGTTTCATTTGGTGATCTTTTTATATTATTGTATTGAGTTAGCAACTGAAGAATGTTCTTTTTGTCACCCCACCTTGCAAGAAAAAGTGTTTCAAAAGCTACACAATTAAGGATACTTGTTGCAGTAAGAGATTTAAACCATTTTTTGACTTCTCTTGAAAGACTTTGTGCAACAACCTGAGTTTTTCATCCTCATGATCTACTTCATCTAGATCAACAAAATTATTGAATCAATCCAAGTGTCTTTGGGCTCATGTATTTTCTTCAACATCGAATGATCTAATTCTCCGATTATAATTTTGGGGTAAATCATGCAATTGGGCAGGCAAGGCAAGAGGAACAAATCTAGCTGCCATGGTTCTAGGAGGATTTTGGGCTATCTGGACAGTTTGAGAAGGGACAATCTGAATAGGAATAGTTTGAATGGGGACAGTGGGAATCAAAAACTGTAATTTATTCTCATCAAATATAATTTCATTCAACTTAGATTTTGATCTAGATCCGAACAAGGTTTTCTCAAATTTTAAATCAAAGTCAAGGTCATCAATACTTTTTAAACCGTCTTTGGGTAAGGATAGATTTATGTCCAAGAAAGCAAATGATTGAACTATCTTTTCTTTTCTTTTGTGCAAGAGTTTCTTAGGATCAGACATAGATGCCACAGGTTCTGGATCAGGGTTCCTTCTAGTGTGAATTCTCTTAGGAGCCATGATTTCTTATTTTCTCAAAACACAAAACTATGTAACTGATGTTTTCAAATGAAGTCGCTAGGGTAATAAAAATTCAGCCAAAAAAAAGGTGTACGATTCACGGTTACCCTTAAGAATCAAATCTAAGATTTTATTCATTCTTCCAAGGGAAATTTTTCAATTTCGTCCTCGACAACAGTGCCAAAATGTTAACGTTGAGTAAATTGTTGGGATGAAAAAACAATATACAAAGGTAACCTACAAACCAACCTTAAGACTAGAAACTATCCTTTCCAATCTAGAGAGGGCTCTCTCTTAGACTTGATATTTGATAGATAGGTTGCTTTAAAAGATGGCTATATTTTAAATTTCAAGGTAAGTTTTAAAAGCTCTGCTAACAAAAGATAATGTTTCTAGGGCTATGGAGTCAACCCCTGAAAACAAAGAAACAATCCTTGGTAGATAGAACTCCTCAAAGTAACAAAGGCTAAACAAAGTAATGAACTTCAATATTTAATTTGATTATGTAGGGTGAAAGAAGAAAAGAAACATGCAACAAAATCAAAGCACCACAATGGATGAATTATGATCTTAAATGGGAAGACAGACATAATTTAAATCGATTCAATCTAGAGCACCACTTAGATGAATTCTGGACTTTAAAATTTACCAATTTAAAAAAGAAGAGAAGTGAAAATGAATATGAATACACAGGAAATACATACACAGAAAGGTACAATCCTTAGAGCATCACCATCATAATCTTTTTCTTAAGAAACACGGGACTTCTGCATTTGTATTTCTTTAGATTAAGGAAATTTCATAGAGGATCAAAAAATCTATACTTTTTCCTACACACCCTTTTTACATCAAAATAGTCCCTATATATAGAAAGTAGAGCTACACTAAGCTTCTAGGAATCAAACTACTATCTCCTAGAGTTGTGGATCTAGTTGTTTTCAAAGAGAACAACGACCTTTACAAAAATTATCAAAAATAGGAAAGACAATCTCGTCATCATAAACTGTCCAGGATGTTATTTATAATCATAAATTCTTTAGGCAAATCAAAATCATATTGTTGTGATGAATCATCATGCGTATTTTTGGACAACATTGTCACCGCTACACAGTAGATTCTAGCTTCTATTGTGCAAATTCTGGCTGTGAAATCGGCACGGTGATTTCGCGTGATGGATCTTCATGCAAAGGTTGCACACATGAATCCAGTTGGATGCATAGAATGGGATCATACAATTTCTCCATATCTTCATTTTCCAAAGTCACTTGCAGTTGTAAGGCCCTATTTTTCCTTCTCAATGACAAGATTTGTCTTTTCAAATTCTTCATCTGTCTCAACAAAGCCACATTTATTTTCAATTTTGATTGAGCATCAGAGAGAATTTCACATGCATTGTTGATAGTTGGTTTTCATTCGTTGAAATGTTCCATGATTCTTTCCTCTGATATCCTTTTTTTCTCACTAAGCTCAATGATCACATCTTGGGCCTCTATGAGCTTCTTTTTAAGCCAATTTATATTATTTTCTCCTCATGTTCGTGAGGTAGGAGATCTCTGACCTGCTTGACTTTGTGATGCTAGTGTTTCAATAATTTTTTCTGCTAGTTTCCTTCACAATTCTTTGTTTTCTTGATAGAATTGGCCTATGATGTGTTGATATTGTTTTAGTTGTTGTTTCACCTCCTTAGTATTTGCATATTCCTCATCTAACTCTACCTATTTTTCATCAATTCCCTTGTTTGCACATTCAACAAGCTCTAGATGAATTATGGGTATGGAAAATCTCCTGGCAGAGGATCGAGTGAGCGGTTTACTGGGAGATTGGATCTCCTTAGTTTTATTAGTAAATATTTACCTTCTTCTCTTCTAGGATGTTGGTTGACTGAGTGACAAGTATTCCATTTCTTTCCCTTTTCTTTTTTCAGTAACATCTCCTCTTCTCTCCTCTAAACTATGAAGTGTTGATTTCTCAGCAAATAGAGGAATGTATCCTTTAGGGTCTCTGGGAATGTTTTCTAAAATCAGAAAGGAATTCCAATCCTTGTTCAAATTTCTCATCTCTTCAACCACCAACATCTTAATTAATGAAAAATGGAATAATTTGTTCTCTGGCTGATCAGCTTTGGCATGGACACTGTCTTCCATATTTCCCAGGCTTCGACACAACAAGAAAGGTAAGTTTCAGGGGATTCCTCCTTGTGAAATGCATCAATAACCTGATGTGGTATGGATGCAGCTTGTCGAATCTTCCCTCACATGTGAAGTATTTCCTGATTATCTTCAAAATTTTCTCAAAAGGTTCTAGGAGATACTCACTAGGAATGTCGGCTCCAACTTTTTGATTTCGATATTCAGGCTTGATGAAATCCTTATAACATGAATTTTCTAAAGGAATACCTTTAAACCATTTTTCTCCCTAGAGAGGGATCTTCGTCACAACTGACATAGTTTCCTCTATCACTTGGAAAGTGATTCCTGCAATTGTTTCACTAACACTAGTAAAATTGAGGGTGAAATGCTTAGTTAGTTGCGCATTATATCCTTGAATACTTTCACAGAAAAACATACATCCAAAATGTTCAAAAGATGCCTTGACTGTTGGCTCTGCATTTATTAACTTTAAATCCTTTGGTTCAAACCTCAAGACCCTGATGCTTCTTGCATTCTTTCTTTTTCTTTGGGAAGTTGTCATGGTGTTGGTATATCTCAATTTCAAGCGCACAACAATAAATTGTAATAGCCTCTTTGCGCGACGAATAAGAATGGTGAACTTTGCACAATGTACAAGGAAAGTTAGCAACAAGAATATTTGTGTGACAAACAAATCAGTAGCAAAAAATCGACACAATGAGAAACTTGGCAGAGTAGTAAAGTGTGATAGAAAATTTCGGCGTAGAAGAAAAATCGGTGCGACAACAAACAAAAATGGGAAACTTGGCACAACAATGAACAATAATGGGAAACTTGGCACAACAACAAACAACAATGGGAAACTTGACGCAACAGTAGGTAGTTCAGAAGAAAGAAGGTTGACTATGAGAAGAAACAAATCGTTCCAAAAATGTAGTTTGCAATGAGCTCCAAGGAAAATTTTTGAATAATGGTTGAAAGAAATGAAGGATACAAAACAAAATCAAAATAGCAGACTTACATAACGGCTAACAACAAATAGTTTTTACACAATGAAGGGTTTTAGAGCTTGCTGATAAACTATGGATGAAGAAAATTTTTTGAAAGTGATGGAGAAGCATGAACGATGACTAGTATTTATGCTTAAACGGATAAGGAATGAAATCATGAAAAAAGACAGTAAATCCATAGCGACAAGAAGTTTGAAAGAAGGTTAAAGATTTGCCTATTGAACTCGTGCAGCGTGTACTTTTTTGAAGTGTGAAATAGTACAAATGAGATGGAATGCTATGATTGTTCACTTTTCTGACTTCATGATTAGGTAATGACTCCAATAATATATTTTGACATGACCTTTATCCTAACCACTTGACTCGATTTTGGTACCTAAATTCCATGTTTTTGACATGACTCGAGACTTAAGTAGATAAACCCTTACAATTAAAACATGACTAACCTTACACCCTTTTACCGACTTTTATCCAAAGTCCTTACTCGACTTTTCAAACCATCCCTTAGTTTTGTCACTGACCTCATAAACTTTGACACACCAACTGCAACTTATTCAAGAAAGATTTTTTTTTACCAAAAACTAAGACATGGATCTAAAAAAAATGGACAAACTTATGACTCTAACTATAAAAAACATGTTTCTAACACCTATCACCATGAAATACCACCATGCATGTGACTCCTTGAAATTATAAGGATCTTCCAACATCCCATTGGAATGAATCTTAATGTCATCCTCAATCAATATATATCATTTCTCCTCCAAATAACAACCAAAAGTCTCATGGAAGGAAGAAACCAATACAACATGACTAGCATATCTCCTATGAGGTACACTTACCCTAACTAAATTTTTTGGAACTCCTATATTATCTCAATCCTTCTGAAAACTTAGAAGACCCATCCAACCTATCACTCAAATCTACACATGCCACTAGATCAACAAGTAACATGTAAATTCCACCCTCTCCCAAATTTGTATGCAAAGTCCTCATACTAACTACCTCTCTAGCCAAAGTCCTCATACTAATTAGACTGCAATTACTGATGGTGCACTATTTCCCCACAAAATTGACTCTCAAATGTACATCTATCATACATGAAATTAAAATATTTTTCTTCCTCAAAACAAAAATAATAGTAATATCGCTTAGTTCAAGAACATCACTTTAATGCATCTTAAAATAAATGGAACCAATTCCTCTCACAAGATACATAGCATCATCACCAAGCTCAACAATCATGCTTCCCTCTAGATTATGAATCCTGTTGAATAAAGGCATGTCATATGTCATGTATCTAAAATATCCATTGTCCACATACCATCCAATAATAGACACAGTGTTAAAATATAAACAAGAATCTATGGAAAAGGAAATATCATATTAATATTTAATATCCTCTTCATTTGCTACAAACTACCTACAACCTAATTAAAAACCCTTCCCTTCTTCTTGGATGGAAACTAGATACCCTATTGTCCCATATAATGCCATGAGAAGAACATCACCTTACTCAATTATTTTTTTCCTGTAGCTATCCCATATTTATTCTTCAATCCTTTCTTGGTACCCTTCTTTTTCCGTCCCAGTGAGACCAATAGCATCTGCTTCCCTTTATTGTTCCAAAAAACACTACAATATGATTTATTCTTGCACAATATCAACCAAAATCTTTGGAAACTTTCAAAATGTTTCTTGAGAAGAAGCACCCTGTAAAAAAGACATCGAAGAATGATCAATTCCTTTTATGGAAATGGATACCAACTCTTGATCCTCCAATTTTGTCTCAATAGTGGGAAACTAAACCTTCAATTCACTAGTCTTGGTCAAGTATCTCACCAGAGTATCTTCCATTCTCATGTGAATGAATAAAATATGGCCTTGCAAGATAAATTCTTGAGAAAGGCAAGAGTTATGAAATAACTCAACCAAAGAATCAAACTTTTCTTACTTTCCTTCTTTTTTTAAATTTATCCAAATATTGAAGGTTGAGATATGTAACACCCCCCTATGGGAATATGCTAGGGAAATAAAGGTATGTTGTCCATTATGTGGTTTTGGTTGTGTACCTTTGTCAAATAATTGTATTATATGTGTTATTAATTGATTGAGTACTTTTCACAAACAGTTTGCATGCATCATATTGGGTGAACACATTACTAATCCAAGTACACAATGAATGAGAGTGACAACATTTGGCATCCTTTATTATGAATGTAGACTAGAAATACAAACAACAATAGAAGTCTAATTACTACCAGGAAGCTTCAACAAACACTACAACTACTAGCTGCAAGGAAGCTAAAATATTCATTGAACAAAAAAAACATCAAGAAACCTAGAATGATGCCAATAGATGGTGCCAACTATATAATATCTCCTAGCCTATCTTCCACAATGTTTTATTCTCTGTAATAGTATTTATGTGTCCTCCTTTAAAATTCACGGATAAACCCTGACGAACTATTGAAAACCCTAATTATAGAGGTCTTTGCAAGATGGAGCTCATCGTCTACCGGGGCCTCACGACATGACCTAGTTTGAACCCGCAAGGGTTCCCTAAACCTAGTTTTCCTTGAAAACCTTAGGAATCCTACATATTTTTGGGCTCGAACCTATCCAGGAAACTTTGTAACCCTCCTATGCACTTCGGTATCCCTCCAACAGTAGGTCAAACTCCCAAGTGAAGCTCCAATGAAGACCCTCTATGAATCCTCCTCCTTCTTTTCTATATCCAATGGAAATCTTGGATGGATTCCCCTCTTGTCTATCTAGGGTGGATATTGCACCACTGAAACCAAACCAATAGTGGAAGGGTTTACCCAAAGCTCCAACGAAAACAATCTCTACAAGAGGACTCAATAATATATCAAATCCTAATGATGAGAAGTGAGGGGTTACCCTTCTTTATACTTTTCCAACCCCCTTATAGATCCTTCCTCCATGCCTTCTAGAACTTCCCCTTTTTAGACTAAATCAATTCTTCTAGAATTTTCCCCTTTTTGATTAAATAAAAGATAACCCTTATTTTCCCTCCAATTCTCACTTTAGGATTAAAAGTCACTTTAATAATTAAATACTTTTTTAATCTAAAGTTACTTTACCTTCCCTAATGCCAATTTAATAATATAATACCTCTTAACTAAGTGACACTAAATGACCCCCTTTTTACTCTTTTTTCTCCATTGACAAGCCACGAAAGTCCCTTCTACTACAAAACAGGGGAACCCAAAAATGTGGACATGACAAGTCCTCCCTTCCCAAATATTTCTTGTCCTCAAGAAATTCCATCATGACCTGATACTCCATCAACTGATCCATACTAATACTGAAAATGATACTAGGATCCCAAATCACCTTGTAAGATGTGAAGCATCCTCTGCTAAGGGCATAGCCTGGTAATGTATTGACATAAGTGGCCTCCTGAAAACATCCAACAAGCAAGGCCACTCTATGATATAATAAATTGATCAACTCATCAATGTACTGCTCTGCTAGGGAACCAACCTCATGAGAGAAAACACTAGCTCTCGCCTCTGTGTCAACTACAACACAGTCTCCTATTGAAACCCCATGGTCCCAAGATATTCTCATAAAGGAACCACCACGCTGATGTTGCACTACTATGATCATAGTCGCATGACCATTGTGCTCACTTTGGGTCCACAAGCTATAATGATTCAAAGGATTGCATCCACTATCGAGGATCATGCCCATCCAATGTATCACCACTCTAAGATCATATATCATAGAGAAGTGGTCACCAATTGATGGGGTATCCATTACACCTAGTCTCTAAGTATCAAAGGGAAAGTCCTCAATACTCTAGTACCTCCTTTCTACTAAAATCATCCAAGTATCATCTAGAAAATCTCCCAACATATTTTCCACAAAGTGTCTCTGTGTGAAGATAAGAACCTCGTAGATGGTAAAGTTATCAGAATCCTAAACTGGTCTATTTAATGTGGAGGGTATAGCACTAGTTTGTAATTTGATAATACAAGAATCCACCTGACTTCTCCTGATAATCCATGAAATCTTATGCTACATAAACTCAGTCAACTCCTCGGAAGACCACTCCTCCAAGAAACCACTCCTAAGACTCCCAAAAGTAAACTCTAAAAAGTCAAAGTCAATTCTCTCCTCTCTATCAATGGCTGAACTATCAAACAATGTGATCCCAAGGTCCCAAACTAATCCTGGAAATATACCACCATGTTGACGTTGCACCACTATGATCATCACTGTCAGACCAACGTGCTTAGTTTGCATCCTCCTCTCCTGGAACCCCAAGCTAATATCCTCCAAGGGAATGAATCCACCATCCTAAATTCTCTTATGTGAAATTGTCTCACTGAATTCTAAGCCTACAAGTCCACGTTTGGCCTCAAGTCTATTCTTCCCTATATATTAAGTCTCAACCTCCCCTCTGTTGACGTCCCAAAAATAAAGCAAACCAATCATTGTCACAGCTCTATCAACCATCATCTGAATCAATCCATCACTCAGATGAATTCCTAGATCCCACCACCAAATAGGAAGTTCATCGTTCCTAATACCTTCTAATGGTTGCTGCAACATACTGCTAACCATCAGAGTCAAAATGAGACAAGTCCCTGGTATGCCATCATCTGGTGGAATCCTAGTACTAGGAATCATATATGTGCCTGCTGATATGTTCAACTCCTACCAAACTATGCTAGGAAATTTGATGTCTCGATCATCATCAATGTACCCGAGTAATTTGTGGAGTTTAAATACCTCCATGGAAAGTATCCCTATCACATGTGGTGCCTCATACTCATGTGAGCACCCAAAATTCCCTATCAAAGGTGGATCATACATAACCCTCATAATCATCTCTCTATGAAGGGGCTCAACAGATACAAGTGTGCGACCTTTGTAGTGGATAATTCCATCCAACACTCTATCAATAGGAATCTATGTGAAATGACCCAATACAATATAGATCTCCTCCTGTGGTCTGACCACATAGTCCAAAAACAATAACTCTTACATGGCTATAATCTTGCATGTTTGACTTAGGTGATTCCTCCACATCCTGCCGAATATACTATTGGCATCGGAAAATGGCAGTAGATGCCACTGCCACTTTATGTAAGACTAGAAAGAGTTAGGTGCACTAGTCAACCCCAATGGTATGACCAAGGACTCAAGGTAACATCTGAGAGTGATCCTACGAATATCCTGCTCTAAGTCCCTACTTTGGTGATATCCCACTCCAAGATCAATCTCTAAGGGATATACCTCTCCATGAGGCTCATCCATCCACTCCTTGATCCTAGGTGAACCAAACTCAATGATAGGTCTTAAGTCTCTTTCTGGAGGTCGACCCAGGGGAAACATCCCAAAAACCCACTACATATCATCATACAACAATTTATGTTGTTGTATCCTACTGTACATCATTGTATCATCATGTACCATTGTATATCCTATATGTGCCACTGTATCAATCACTCTAATAACATAAAATGAACTTGGATCCCAGAGTGATGTATCCACATATGTCCTATACTTAGTTTCCCAATCATCTAGTGAATATACTTCCTTGTTGGCTAGTCCACAAGGAATTTTCTCAACTACCATCTATGTAGCTAAGATTTGAGCCAAAATAAATGACTCATGATCCCTACAATGCACATGATCAAAATCCTGTGTGTATAAACACTTTTGCAACCCTGAATACTCCTCATGTGGACTTGTCACAAGAGGCTCCTCCCTCAGATCATGAGTTCCACTCATGCTCTCATGTGTCATTGCTACCAAAGATCATGAAGTCTCAATTGTTGTCAATGATGAGGAGCGTGCCAAACTAATATAGTAACAAAGCTCCTAAATTTCCCTCTCCTTGTGTTCAACAAACTTAAGAGCAAGGTCCCTATCCATGAATAGTTGCAAGTAATCAAATTTCATCTTCTCTAGTGTTTATTTGATGATGCGTAATTGGGCACTAGTGATCGCTTCTATGACTCATTTTTTACTCTCCTCCATCTCAGTTTTCCACATAATATCTTCAATAAATTTATGAGTACCATCTGTGCTTGTCAACACCTGCACAGTCTGCTCCTCCTTGACCAATAATTGGTCCTCCAAACTCTATCGAGGTAAAATCACGTCCTCATCATAATTGGCATCATATGGTGTTGAATCCTCATCAAGCATAGGTGTTATCGCACTTAGACTACCCACATCATAAGCATCATACATGGTGAAAGTTGTGGGATCCTCAACATTGGTTGATTGGAACATGTCATCATAAGATGTTGCATCCTCTTCTTGTGTTGATTCATCATAGGTATATACATCTAACACACTAGTGTCATCAACCTCATTGGTCAGTTAGGATGATGTATCAGAGTATGTTGTTTGTTCTTCCTCTATGCACACAGCCTTTTCATGACTAGATGCATGTTCCTCCACCTTCTCTTCATGATCATCATTTTTTTATTCTTGTCTCGTGTCATTAAGATAATCCTCATCCAAATCATTGGGCCAACTTCCATGACAGAGAGTGTAAAAGTTTTTAAAGGGAAATTATGCATGAATATCTTCTCTCAATTTTAAATACTCTCGATATTGAGGCATGATCTTCTTCGCCACTAGCACCATTTTGGCTTGTTCAAAAAATTTCCAAGTTTTATTCGAGAATTCCGGAATTGTTTTTATTCTATTTTCCATGGAAGGAACTGCTAATTTCTCCCTCCTTTGTAACCCATTCACGACTGATTCAATCACAGGCTAGCAAGATCACCAACTCTAATACCACCGTAATATCCCCCTATGGGAATATGATAGGGAAATGAAGTTTTTTTGTCCATTATGTGGTTCTAGTTTTGTACATGTGTCAAATACTTGTATTACATGTGTTACTAATGGATTGAGTATTTTTCACAAACGGTTTTCATGCATCACATTGGGTGAACACTTTACTAATCCAAATACACAATGAACGAGAGTGACAACATTTGGCTTCCTTTATTATGAATGAAGACTAGAAATACAAACAACAATAGAATTCTAATGGCTACTAGGAAGGTTCAAGAAAAACTACAACTACTGGTTGCAAGGAAATTATAATATTCACTAAACATAAAACAACTCAAGAAACATGGAATGATGCCAATAGATGGTGCGAACTATAGAATATCTCCTAGCCTATCTACCATAATGTTGTCTTCTCTACGAGCGTATTTTTGTGCCCTCCTGTAAACTTTACAGATCAAACCTTGACAAACTGTTGAAAGCCCTGATTACAGAGGTCTTCGTAGGATAGAGTCTGTCATCCACCAGGGCCTCGTAGCACGACCTAGTTTCAACCCACAAGGGTGCCTTGAACTTGGTTTTCCCTGAAACCCTCCAGAATCCTACAAATGTTTGGGCTCGACCCTGTCTAGGAAACTTTGTAACCCTCCTATGCACTTTGGTATCCCTCCAATAGTAGGCAAAAATCTCAAGTGAAGCTTCAATGAAGACCCTGTATGGATCCTCCTCCTTCTTATCTAGCTCCAATGGAAATCCTGGATCGATTCCAGTCTTGTCTAGCTAGGGTGGATATTGCACCACCGAAACCAAACCAATAGTGGAAGGGTTTTGCCCAAAACCCAAACGAAAATGCTGGCTACAAGAACACTCAATAAGATATCAAATCATAATGATGAGAAGTTAGGGTTTACCCTTATTTTATACTTTTCCAACCCCCTTCTAGATCCTTCCTCCATTCCTTCTATAACTTCCCCTTTTTGGACTAAATTGTATCTTCTAGAATTTTACCCTTTTTGACTAAATCAAATATAACCCTTATTTTCCCTCCAATTCTCACTTTAGGATTAAAAGTCACTTTAATAATAATTAAGTAACTTATTAATCTAAATTTATTTTATTTTCCCTAATGTCACTTTAATAATATAATACCTCTTAACTAAATGACATTAAATGACTCCGTTTTAACTCTTTTTTCTCCACTAACAAGTCACAGAAGTCCCTTCTACTATAAAATAGGGGAACCCAAAAATGGGGACATGACAATATATCTAAATCTTGAATGCCAAGATAATAGGACAAAACATACAAATATACCATGAAATTCATAGAAATAAAATTGACTAAAACATATAAATGAAACACATCATAAAAATACAAGAGAAAGTTGGAGAAGAAATATTTGATTCATCTGAACCATTACATGCAATGAGTTCAACTTTAAGATCTCCTCTTCTCAACCTTAACTCTATTCCTATTTCCTTTATATAAGGTATATTGTTTATGAAGTCGATGTTGATTAATCTTGAATCCATAAAATACATGCGATGGGACCCTTTAATCATTGTTCCATAATATGGATTGCATAAATTAACGAATTCAAAACATAAAACTGACACTCTATAACAAATATGAAAGGTACTTAATTGGAAGTGCTATATTCACAAAGAAATCGTATTGTCTTATGAAAAATAGCTCAATTAACATCTTCACAACCATGATTAAGTTCATTTTATCACAAAATTCTAAAAAATATCTTTATATTAGTAAAAAATCCAAGTAACACTAAGAGATAATTGAAACTCTGACTATCACATGCAACAATATTAACAGACTACACTCTTCAATTTCAAGCAAAGAATAATTAAAGAAATCTATTATTATAATAGTACCTATCTAGGAAGGAGGCCCAGCCTCCTCAGACAAGGCACCGAAAGAGAACTACATGAACATTGCACTAATCAAATCCACACTTCAACGACATAAGAACATTGCACCAATCTTGGTGCAATGTCAAAATACAGACATCAGAGTTTCAACATAAGTTTTTCTATATTTTTCAAGGGAGGTGGCTTGCTTCTTATATAGAGGCCTCTCATCACTCTAAACTAGGCTATTTGACAATTACACATATGGGCTCAAACAAAAATTGTTCATTGTTTTCCAAACTCAGGTTAACCAAATTGAATCGGCTAACCCATGACTCGATTCTTACACCAAGTTGGATTCAGGTATGTGCGTTGGTTGTTTGGATGCACAACCTTAGAATATTCAGGTTGATTTATGTTTATGAATTCGAGCCTGTATCTCATCTTGAAATATTTCCCTTGAGCATGCTCCATGGTCCTTTGTCCTTTTTACCTTGCCTCCACAGGTCTAGTTTGGATATAGTTGAAATCATATCTCCTCTGTTTTTCCTTTTTCAATGAATCCCTCAAGAAGCAATTGCATATGTGTTGTATATTTCCTCTAGCCATCTGGTAGTCTAGTTATAGAAAACTTGTAGCTTTCCCATGGCTCAACCATAATTCTACTGTGGGATCCTTGTCTTTCCTATGTTGAAAAAACTGTAGCAATTTTCAATCCGGTAAGTATGGAAGTTACTGTAATTATTACCCAAGAGTTAACAAAATATAATAAAAAATGAACTAACAAATACTTCTAGCCAAAAGTTATTTTAAGCTAAAAAAGGATGGAACCTATCAGAATAGGTAAGTGAAGGGTATACTAAGTGTCAAAAAGGTGCAAAATGGATGTCAAAATAGGGGCCATCAACATGATCACCGTGCTCCCTTTTATCTTTAATAAAGACATGGATTTATGAATTTTACAACAGTCCTAGATTATAAGCTCCTCTAAGATTCATATCAATCCTCCCTTATTACAAAATGAAAAAGATATGGATTTATGAATTTTACACCCAATCCTAGATTATAAGCTCTTCTAAGATTTGTATCAATCCTCCCTTGTTACAAAATGATGGTTCCCATAATTGCAGCATGCTAAAGAAAAATAATGCTCCTTTATGTTTATTCTTACAATTCACCAATTGCAAATGAAAATAAGAGTTTTTTGTGGTTTACCTGTAACCTTGAGTGTGTGGATGACCCTTAATCAAGCTAGCAATGAAAATATTGATCTTGGTTCCCAATTACAACATGTAGGGTACTTTACATTACCCATTAATTAGATAGGTAAAAAAAGAAATTAAAATAATATTTAAGCACTCTAAAAAATAAAAATAAAAATTCCTATGAAAAAACCATTATTTTTGGAGAATTGACATCTTGTTGCAAATTTCTTCATAACTTCTACTACATGTAATGAAATCAAATTTTATTGAAGACCCATTTGAAGTATCAAAGACATATTTCCATTTATATATGCAGCTTGGTTTGGTGTAGCCTATGGTGTGAGAAAATCATTATTGAAACTAAAGGTATGTGTAACCTTGTTTTTCCACATACCTTTGAAGATTCAATGAATGATAAATTCCAAACTAGGAAGAGAAATGAAATTTTGAGAAAAACTCGTTTGAGATATCAGAAAGACATTTCAAATGAGATATAGTTTTCCTTATAAAATATATTATAGGAGTTGTGGAATTTTTCTAAAGTTTGGAGAGTAGGGTCATCCTTTATTTCATTCATTATTGTGCTCAGCTATACAACTCTGGGTAAGTTGATAAAGGGATGAAATGAGGTTGCCGAATATTTTAGATGCTCAATGTATATTTTTAAGTCATTTAATGGCAATTGAAGTTGTATGTTGGATGTGAGATACCTGAGTGCATACCACCATAGAGGATGCCAAGGGTTTTTATAACAACATGGTACATCCATGGTTAGCATAAAAGATTTGCAAAATTTCTAACTATGTTGCATAATAATGGATGTGATAATATACATGTATGATGTTACTACAATGGTGAATAAGATGGAAAAAAAAAAACTAAAATTCTTATGGACAACCATGATTTTGATAGTGTATGGTCTAGCAAATGGGCTCTACAAGTGACAAAAGTAGGTTGGAGATTGTTTTGAATATTTGAACCTGAAATACTCTTCATACCCTCATTCCCATGGATTGGTTACCTACTTTGATATCAATGATCTATATTTTGAGGGATAAGATTTAAAATGATTGAATGCCAATATAAGAGGAGGAAACATGCAAATATACCATGAAATTCATAGAACGAACATTGACTAAGAAATATAAATTAAACACATCATAAAATTACAAGAGAGAGTTGGGGAAGAAAGATTCCATTGATATGAACCATTACATGTTATGAGGATTATTATCGCATAGTTTGTAGTTTAGGTCAAAGGCTAAAGGATAGAGACCAAACTGGCATAACAAGAACCTTCCCCACCCAATGTCACCTCAATGGGGAGGTTCTTTCTGTTTAGGGAGGTTAGCCCAAGGGAGACGCCCCCGACAACCTGGGGTTTTATACTTTAATGAGGAGGAACTTCTACTTTAAGCTTTATACCTTTGCCTCTTCAAAACCCCAGGTTGTCGGGGACGTCTCCCTTGGGCTAACCTCCCTAAACA
>JASDQU010435403.1:114157-124425 GCA_032191745.1 Picea mariana
AAAGGAACCCTAGGATTTTATGACAAAACCTTAATCTCATACCTCTAAGGGATAAAACCTAACCTTAGACTTCCAAGATTGTCCAAGATACTTCATGAAGACAAAGAAACCTTAGAAAATCTAAGAGAGAGAGAGAGAGTGATATCAAGTACAAGTGAAGAGCCAAGAGAGAGAAAGAAGAGTGATCATCACCAACATCTCCTCCATAAGAGAAAATCCTAGTCACAAGAGAAAACTCCAATGAAAATTACTCCTCTAGACTTCATAACTCCACCTAGGGTTAGTGAGGAAACCCTATAAACTTCCTCCAATAAATTAAGTATAAAGATAAGAGATACAATTATGTATTTTTATTATTATGAGAAGGACTGACTCCTTACTCTATTTATGTGAGAGGTAAGGGAATCCAACAATATAATATGGGCCTACAATGAGCACCTGTAGGACAACACAAGTGAAATTATCTACTCCAAAGTACACATCATGCTCCAAGGGTATGCCATACACAATAATATATCCAATATAAGGTACTCAAGTTAATTCCGCATTACTCCTTTGCAATCCTCCACTAGGTAAATTGATCCCTACAAGAATATTGTCATAGCCTAAACATCCTTGATCCAACTCTGAGACTCCAAACGATAATCCAAGTAACCCCACACTATATATGGATTAATTCCCTCCTCTAGGGTGCACAATTCTCCTCCTCCCAAGTAGGTCACACTCCAAGAAAGTGAACTCTCCATATATCCACAATGAAGGGCGTCCAAGGTGAAACAATCACTAAGAAAGTTATCTCCACCTTGAAAATTCTCCATGAAAATGCTCCCATGCATCAATCCATCCATGAACATCTAGAGGATAAATATATACCATGTATTCCAAATCTCATGAAGCACCAAAAACATGGTGTAAACACCCTTGGAGTAACCCAAAAAAACAAGATTATCAAGATCAAACACCTCTCACCCCACCTAGAAAAAAGATTATGCCACCTCATGGTATAGACAACCTTCAAATTCCCCATCTACAAATACTATCATTATGAAATAACCACCACCAAAGGTTGTTATCTAAGTCATATTAATCTAAGATTAGGAAAAACAAATGATAAAAAGGTTTAAAAGAATTAATTTAATCTCTAAGAAATGTCTCTAGAAATGCATGGTTCAATGGATATATGTAAAAAGAGGGAATTGCAATTTAAAAAACATCAGAAGAAATTTCTTCAAAATTGAAAGAACTAAAGAAATCAATGTAATAATGGAGAGTCACATAACACAAATGTTTTTCCTATATAAACCTAACAAACAAAAATAGAGAAACTACTATAATTTAATTGGATCTAAATAAAACTACTAGAATTAGATCTAAATTGACCTCCACTTTAGGTTAAACAATGTTATAGTCCAATAGTTATAATAAACCTATTTGACATAAATAGATATATGACAAAATTTTAAGGATAGATAGGTACAAATAAGTGTTTTAATATTGATATGCATTCGCAATAATATGCATTTCCTACCATCCTACAATAAATTTAATTTCACAAGCTCGAGTCAATTCCACTCAAATACAATATTGTGTCTAATTCCTATTCAAATTGAATTGAAGTTTGATATTTCCTATATACTCACTACTTACTCTAGGAATATCACTTACAATTTGAAGCTTGATCATCTTTCCATCCTACTCCACTATTCAACTTTTTTAGTAAAACAGAAATTGATGAATCATAAATGGTTCATACATATAACCTAGAAAATAAAAACTTCTAAACATAAATACTAACCATTTTATATTATTAATAGAATATAATTAAATATTGGAAAAAAAGAAAAATATTTGATTTAGTATACAAGCCATCAAAATCACTTACAAATTTAAATCCTATTATCCTAATGTATTTATCTAGATAAGAATAATCCTACAACGAAGATGAAAACCAATCAACATTAGCATACTAAGAAATCTTACCATTTCTCCTTAAAAAGAAAATAATCAAACATTTTTCACCATCCTAGAATACAAGATAGGTAGTAGTTTTATAAGTGCACAACTAATTTATCCCAAAGCATTAGCATTATATGTAAAAATTCGCTCCCAAACTTGACATATATGAATATAATAATTTCATAACCATATCCATAGATTTGCTAGGAAATAAAAATCACTGCAAATCTCATAAGGAGACATGATTTCCCAACTCTAGAGTCTCCCATCAAGAGAACCTTGAACAAAGTTCATGTCAGTGTGTTAGCACAAATTTCTACCCTTCAATTTGAGTTGATAAACCTGTTATGACAACAGTAAAAAACTTGGCTAATTCAAGGAGAAATTAATAGCCCATATGTCATGGGCTAAACCCCTCTTCGTTTGGGATAGTGCTTGCTAGCCTCTAGGGGGGAGTCCCTAGGCACATTGAAAGCACCTTGCTAGCTGATCTAAGGTCTGATTTATGAGTTAAAACTAAAAAATCAGTGAGTTGTTTTTGTCTTGGACAACATGTAAAGCGGTCCAAAACAATGGAAAAATTTGATCAAATACACTTGGAACCTGCAAGGTTATCACAATGAATATAGACTAGAAAGAAGATGAAAACTATTCAAAATGATCGAAACTAATCATGATAAACAGTTCAAAAAATGACATATTAGATTACAAATTTACCATAATATCTCCAAGAAAAGAGGCTTGAATGAAAAGCACCCATTTCTTTATTGATAAAACTTCTAAGAGAGATGATTGCACCACAATTGAAAAGCCTACAACCGATATAATGACTACTGTTCTCAAAGAGGAGCCACTAGACTAGAGAAACAGAGAAGAGAATGAGAGAGACACTATGTTGCTATTGCAAGAACCAATGAAATAAGCCAAGGCAAGCCTCCAATATATAACTAGTGAGAGTGCACATCCAAAGGAAGAAAGAGGGATGCATGAAGGGGGTAAAAATAGAGTCTAAGTTTAGAGTGGGCGCATGAGTGCATGGGGAAGATAATTTTACGAAAATCATGCAACCTCTCCTTCCATCATAAATTAATTATCATATGCTCCAATTTTAGGAATATGTTCCCTATCCTAGGTGGATTCCACATCGCTGCCACATGTCGACCTTAGAGGCTTCCACTTGGCACTGCATGGACAATGAATGGACTTGCTAAATATAGAGGCATCTAAAAATAGAACAGCAAAAAATAGAACCTCTAAAAATAGGGTTCTCTAAAAATAGATTCCTAGTTCTACTTTTAGAAAATTTTCCACATACATACTGCAAAAAATAGAAAGTATTTTGAATACCCTTGAATTTATACTCATTAATCTCATCTTTCTGCAAGGGATCTGAATATTCCATCAGAACTGTCATGTAGGCCATGATTCTCAACCTGCTAAAAATATAAATCTGGGTGACATCATCTGGAAAAAATTCCAAAGAACTCTGGATGTCTTAAGGATCAATATTGCACTCTAAGAATCTGAATCTGGGGCCTAGAGCAAAACCTGCTAAAAGAGAAATTTTCTGCATGTCGCCCAAAAAAGTGTCATCGGGTCTAGAATCCTGTAAGGACTCATACTGTATGCTCTGAACTTTCCCAAACTATCAGAAGACCCACTCAAATTGTGCCTCCTAAAAAATAGCAACACCTGTATACATCTCTCTCACACAAATGAATGGAAACCAAGTAGACTATGATTCTTGAACTAAGTAACCATGTACTAATCATGTACCTTCCTTGTGTGTCAACCATCCTCCTTCTTAGCATAAGTGCTAAAGCCCTGGGAAAATATGAGTATGAAAACGAAAGTACTTCTTGCTGGCTCTTAACCCTCAATAATTTCAAGGGTGAAAATATAGGGGTTAACAATGGTGACTCAAGAGGACGGGATCCCCCCGTGGGATGTCGAGAACCATAATAATATATGTGTCCATATAATCAAATGATGCTCCATGAACTGAGGAATGTGTACCAAAAATACCCCTGTAAGTGTGTGGAAGGATGACAAAAGGGCCCTACAATCTGATGAAGAACAACTTCTAAGATGACATGTAGTACCAAAGCCTATCCAATGGGCCATGGAGTCGAAGTATATAATCCTCCCACAGAAAACTGAAGACCAATGAGTCTCATCCAAATATGCTACCTTCTACCACCCAATGATGTACACTCCTCCCTACGGTAAATGTGTTGATGTTGACACAAGGGAGCAAGTCACTTCATCATATGTTAATAATGTAAACACCTGTGAAGTGTGAAGGAACACCACCAATAATTTCAATGGGTATTAAGGTATGAGCACAACCTGACACTGTGAAATATGTTCTAAAGTTGAACAATGAAAAGGATCATCCAATCAAGGCCCAATGATGTTCAGCCTTGTCAGATGAGAAATAACCTCCAATGAGGCTAACGACTACTAAGGTGCTCTACTTCTGGGTCATATGTAGATAATGTGTTGAAGTCGATACAAGATAACCTGTTAAAAAGAAGAGTAATGAGGTCTGTCTTCCCTCAACTCGAAGTGATAAGTCAAAAACATAAATATGAAAGAACCAGGTACCACATCCCTATGCTAGACGAGGGGGTGACTGACTCGATGCGGAATATTGAATGATGAGAGATGAGGATACAAGACATAAGATAACTCAAGGCACTTCTATGTCTCCTCAAAATACCCATCCTAAAGGCTCAATACTTCGAGGATAATTAAAAATGGAACCCCCATCCATGCTCACTCTAATTGATAGACACAAAGGCTTGACATGTGTAATATAGACATTGAAATTCTGACCCAAGAATAACAGTTATGGATAGCCATTTATTGAAGAAAAATAAAGACATAGAAGACTCAACCACATGCTGACATGACTAGGGAAAAATCAGCGACACCTATTCAAAGAATGAAAGTAAACACTGGAATGAAAGACACTTGTAAGGGAAAGTAAATTTGTTGTCCTAAAAATGTAAAAAATCAGCAAGCATAAATGACCAAAGCGAAAAGGAGAATACCTACTCTAACCTACTCTAACACAACCCATAAAACAAAAATTGTTTGGGACTAAGTCCATCATTGGAAAAAGAACTTTAAGTGCTTCCCATTAATAGGAATCCCTATAATTTCACCCTCCAAATCAGCCAGCTGAAATGTGTTAGGCCCTACTGATGAATCAGTGATGTATGGACCCAACCAAAGACTGTCAAACTTGTCGTGGAAACATGATTTCTCATTTTTCATGTCCCACAACAAGACCATGTCACCAACCTGAAACTGCTTTCCCTTTTCCTTTCTGTCAAATACCCTTTTGACCTGTGCATGATAATCTATAAACTGTGTATAGGCCATAAGTCTATCTTCCTCCAACTGCACCAACTCATCAATACGGTTCTTCAATTATTCCTTGTTGGTGGAGAACTGTCCCAATAGCTTATATGTAGGAAATTCCATGTTGATGGGTAAAATTGCATCTAATCCATATACCAACTCAAAAGGGCTCTTACCAGTTGATCTGTTCCGTGTGATTCGGTCTTCCCATAAAAAAAAAATTGAGACAATTGTCCCAAGCTCTTTTGTTGTCCCCAATTGTCTTTATGATTGTCGTGATCAAACTCTTGTTACTCGATTCTTCTAAACCGTTTCCTTGTGGGTATTAATTGAATGCATGAGCCAAAGTAATACCATATTGAGAACAAAAGGCCAATAACTCAACTGATCGGAATACACTAGCATTATTAGTTGTAATCTTATGTGGGACACCGAATCTAGTGAGGATACTATCCTCCAAAAACTTGATAATAGTAGCACTGGAAGATGTTCTAAGTGGAATTGCTTCCACCCATCAAGTAAAATAATCGGTGGCTACTAATATCCATGTATGACCTACACTGGAACTTTGTGAAAAATTCCAAATAAAATCAAGGCCCCACTGTTGGAAAGGATCCTCCACAATGATTGGATATAAGTGAAAAGCAATAAGCTTTTTTTTTCCTTCAAATCTCTAGCATGCCTCACATGCTCAAACAAAAGAGTGCACATCTCTAAAAGGTGTTGGCCAATAATAGCATGTGCGCATAATCTTATGAGCGATTTTCGAGAAAAAAATTGTCCACCACATACTCCAGAATGAAGCTCCTTTAAGAGCTCCTTGGACTCATCCAAGTCCACATAAGGCAAGATGACCCCTACATGAATCCTTCACTCTAATCGTTCCTGTTACACATAGTACTTGGAAGCCCGAAGTTCTAAAGATCTCCTCTCCGTCTTATTAAATTTAGGGGGAAAATAAAATTTCTCCAAATATAAAATGATATGATGATACCAATCTGAACCCCTAAATGAATCGATTAAGATATTTACCTAAGAACTTACCTACCTATTCTCGATAGCCTCCAAATTATTATATGCCATAATCCTTGTTAAACCTTGGCCCCTTACCAATTTGGTATGCCTCACTTCTAAGTCATACTCTTGAATCTTAGTTATCCACCTCCCCCTGGTTCCATTACAATCCTTTTGAACCAAAATTTCTTTGACCATGGGGTGGGGAACATAGGCAATGATGTGTGAGTTCCAAAAGTAAGGTCTAAAGTGGGCCAACCCCTTCATGAGAGAATAAGATTTATTCTCCATTAGTTTTTAGTCCAATTCTTCTCATTTAAGGCCTTACTCATGAAGGCTATGGGTTTATCTAATGCATATTCATTTTTCTACAACAACACAACAACCATAGTTGAATCAGAAGAAAAGGAGAAAATTTGAAAATCTTTAACATAATCAAGAATAAAGAGAACAAGTGCGTGACACAAATCCTATTTGATATCATTGTGATCCTTCTTGTCTTCATCAATCCACTTGAGGTTATGATCTTTCTTCATCATATCATATATGGGCTTGGCTATCTCTACAAACTTAGGCACAAAACGCCTCAAAAAGTTGATCCTACCGAAAAATGATTGGATATCCTTCTGACTAGATGGGAGTGGAATATCCATGATGCCTTTGATCCTTTCAGGGTCTATCCTTACTCCTTCCTTATACACAATGCTCCCGAGAAAATTTCCCTCAAACACCCCAAGAATTGACTTCTTCGGGTTAAGAGAGATATCAAGAGACTTGCACCTGTCAAAAACCTTTCGTAAATGAGAAACATGATCATCTCTAGTCTTGGATTAAAATTTCAAATCATCTTGATATACTACTATGAATTTGAAAAAAAAATCTGAAAAAGCATAATCCATAGCACGTTGTAAAGTTGCATCAACATTCATCAAACCAGAAGCATACGAATATATGAATAAGTTCCCCAAGGAGTAATGAAGGAAGTATTATACATGTCATGTGTGTCAACCAATACCTGATTGTAACCAAAGAAACCATCTAGCATAGACATCATACCTGATCTAGTCACTTCCTGAAGAATATGTTCCATGCTAGGCAAGGGGTAATTATCCTTGAGACACGCACGATTTAAATTTCTGAAATCAATACAAATGTGAATCTCACATGATGTTTTCCTCACCGGTACACAATTGGCTACCTAGTGAGAATACCTGATTGGTTCAATGATACTTGCTTCATACAACTTCTGTAGTTCCTTTTGAATTGTGGGTGCCATCTTTGGATTCATGTATCTCAATCTTTTTTTTGAAAGTTTTGATGTCCTTTAATAGTGGTATTGCATGGTTAATGATATTCGGGTCACATGCTTTGAGCTCATCATAAGACCATGCAAATGCATCCCTGTACTCTCTTACCAACTCGACAATTTTCTTTTCTCTTGTGGTGTGTATGCCTTTCCAATTTTGATGATCCTTGGGGTATCCCCACTGCCAATGTTCACCTCTTGAACCTGATCATCAATGGAATATTTATTAGTTCCTTGAAAAGTATCTGAGCTATCAAATAATTGTTCTAATGGTACTAAGACCTTTGGAATATTGTTACTTTTCGGTTGAATCATTGGGATCTTCTCACCCTCCTATATCTCATCAATGTTGTGATTAGAAAACTCATTAGCAGAATTTAAGAAATTCAAAATATGTCTATCATATTCAAAAACCTGCCAAGAGCCTATGTTATCCAGGACATAAGGACAAAAAGAAACCTCAACTAAATGTGTAATGTAAGGGTTGGTCATATAAGGTGTAAACAAGGTAGCAATAGTTGCCAAAGAATCATCCTTTTCATTCAGAGTCCTAAAAATTTAAATGTATCAAAAAACTCAATCTCATCCCACACTGCATGTCTATACCTTTTCAGTTGTTGGTTCTGAGCTTCACACTTCATTGTTACTTGATTCATGATAAGCTTAGAATCACCATCCACCTTCAGTAGTTTGATACCGATCTTCCTAGATTTCCATAAACCAAATAACAAAACCTCATACTCTGCCATGTGGTTAGTACAATAAAACTCTAAACGTGAAGAAAATGGAAATATCATACCTCAAGGAGCAGTGATGAACACTCCAACACCTGATCCCTTTCATGAACTCACGCCATCAAAAGTCATGGACCATACTTGTGAGTGCTCATGTTCATTCTCTGGTACAAAAGGCATAGGTGTTTTAGTAACCTCTAAAAGCAGGGTACCTCCCTAACATCTATTGACTGTACATTCCAACAAGGCTTGGTAATCTGTAATCCAAGCTCACACATAACCTTAAGAGTGATGATATTGTTAGACGCATTGGAATCTAGCATGCAGTTTCACAAAATGAGACCATTAACCAACAATAAACAATAAAAAGGGGTAGGATTGTTGTTTTCCTTACTAAGGCCAAGAAAAACTTGTGGACACTCATATGAAAGGTTAACCTCACTCTTAATCCCTAAAAATATGTAATAAATATCTTTGTGAGTAGGCATGCGCATTATCTCCTTTAAAGGAAAAGGAATCTTGACTTTAAAAAGCTCATTCTCCAATGAAAAATGGGGTGCTTCTAATCGAGTTGGAAATGGAATGGGAAACAAAGGAGGTGGAGGAGTTTTTCTTACCTGTGTAGTAGGAACCTCACCTCTAGGAAAATATGGTGGAACTTTAGCTTTACCCTTGCATGCGTACTACTGAGTGATCTATGAAACTATGATTGCTTCTTCTTCATTGGCCTTCTAGATGTCTTCTTGAGTCACAAGCCGAGATGACAAGGGCTAAAACTGATGTTGTAAGGATTTCCACTGCTTTTGTGGGATTTGAAAGGTGCTATGAGGTTTATCCCTAGTCACATCTAAGGTAAAGAAAGCATCAAAGTCCTCTATTGGTTCAAATTAGGCCACCATGTTCAAGGTATTGTCTGGGGTACCAGAGGGCTATTCCTTCTCCTACTCATACATGTGGTATGTTTGGGAAAAGATAACATAGGCGGATTCACCATGAGGAAGTTCACTAGCTTGACAATAAAGAGGGGATGAGACATAGTCAATATAGTTTGTGTTGAGTTCTTCTGTTGGGGCTTTGGGATCCTTGTTCCTCTTGGGATATTGGTAAGGCCTTCTTTGGTTGATGGGTTTAGGTTGAGAGATAACCAACTGATTTTGAATTTTCTTTTCTATCTGCACTAACCTATTTCTTAGGTCGTTTACTAGCTCGAAGGTTGCATCCTTGGAAGGTCCCTCCTCATGTTTAGATTCAGGAAATGGTTGTGCAGGGTGGTTGGAGGTTCTCCTATCTTGAGGATACACCAACAAAATAAGTGAGATTTTTTTTTTAGAGGCCAAAGCGAGGTTTTTCTTTGTGGTGATGGCCACAAGATAATCATCATTCAATGTGGTGGGCTCCTTTTTCCTGATCAAAGCACCAAGAATTCCATCAAATTTCTCTAGATATGAAATCAAAGGATAATCAATGTTAGGTCTAAGAGTAGTAGGAATTCTATGATAAGCCTTTGCAAAACAAGCATTGAATTCTAACATAATTTCATTCTATTTTTTATTAATATCAGTAAAATTTCTAAGGATGAAAGAGATATCGTGTTTGTCGCCCCATCTCTCCAAGAATTTCTTGAAAAATGGATTCAACCCCTAGATGGAATTTTTCGGGAGACTCTTGTACCAATCACATGCATCTCCCTCAAGTGTAGAAACAAACATCTTCATAGCTACATCTTCATGCTCAACTCCCTCATCCTCACCTTCAAAAATAATTCAATATGGTTATGTGCATTGATGGCATTGTTTCCCTGAAACTTAGGAAGATTTTTAACATAGTTAGTGGTAGGTAAGGCATGAGGTTGCCTTGGAATATTAGCTATGTCTAAAGGACCAATTTTT